>DF240677.1:60350-109424 GCA_000507305.1 Breviolum minutum Mf 1.05b.01 | reverse complement strand
GTTGAGCCCCCTCAATACTTCGGGGGGGGATTTGCTGGGGGGCTCATATCTCAGGAGAGGCAAATCACAAACTCCGGTTATCCTGGATTCTCTGTCTTCCTCGGGGCAGAACATATCCAGAGTATGTGATTTGAAAGAGGGACGCTCACATCCCACGGTTTACGTGCCAACTAAGTTGGTCAAAAAAGAGTGGAAGCAGCGCTGGTCTCTTTTTTAGAGGATTGGAGGAGTGAGTAATACAAGTATTTACATATATATGCAATAAAAAGTAACTAGATGTGCATGGACAAGATGATTCGTTTCAAGAAAAACAAAACTTAATAAAGTTAATATCTATTTGCCTCCTCTCGTTCCTTGAATTTGTTGATTTAAATGGTCCTAAAAAAAAACTGACCAAAACAAACTACCAAAATGCATTTCCTCATGATTTTTGAATTTACATATGTGGAAGATCTTGATATATAAAGGGTCCTTGACCAAAAAGCAACCTGTTTTTTCTGCCTGTTTAGTCGAAGTTGTTCTTGTTTCGTCGAAGGTAGACGATGACTATGAGACATGGGCATTGTGGCAGGCTCCAGAAGTTCTTGAACGGATTCAGGACGGACATGGAGGGGGGGAGAAAAACCAACGGTGCAAATTTGAAGCACTTTTTTGGGGGGAGGGTGAGTTGCAAGCCATATGAATTGGAAACCTGTTTGTTTTTGACTACCCTAAGAATCACTGGACCCTGCTATAGAGGGGTTTGGATGTGTATAGCAGGGGTTTGGGATGTCCAAACCACCAGTTTTGAGATCCCATGACTCTTAGGGTAGAATGTGACATGTCAATGCACATGTTACATTATTTTCTACTAGATTTTGGTTTAGGATTATATATATTTTCTCTTGGATTCTGTTTCATGTAAACCCAGTTGTCATCATGTGGACTAGACACATGAACAGGTCCATCATATGATGGGATAATCAATTTTCAATATCAATTAAAAAATCACTTTGCTACTTGTACTAGTTTTTTTGATGCTGCTCTTCTGAATTCACAAGACGATTTCCGATTTCACCTTCACGTTTTCTGTTTTCATTTGCTTCAATTTGTCCTGGAAGTCCAAAGACCATAAATTCAATGGTTTTTCTCAAAAGACCATTATCTTAGTGTATGATTTATTTCATCAACAATTCCAGTGGACTATACTTTTAATGGTCTTTGACCTACCCTAGTCTTCTAAATACCTTGTGAGTAGGTATTTGGACCTCCCAAACACCTCCTGAGAAGGCCTTTAGGGGTTCCTTTCACACCTCCTCACTAGGTATTTGAAGGATTTTCGAAGATTAGGGCTATTGAACATGCAGATTTAAGGAAGGAAACTGCTTTGAAGGTTTTCTTGTCTACATTTCCTGCCGTTCATTTCTTCCGGTTGAATCTTTGCATCACCGGTGAGACCCGCATGGCTAAAAGCGTCAGGAGGGATTGCGAGGCTGGTGGACTTTTGTTGAGGGGAGTGTGTGAGGTGCTCCCAGTACCCGAAAACTAACCATGAGCAATGAAAACAAGTCCTGGTTGTTAAGGATGAACTCCTACCCAGGTTATAAAAGGATTATAATAAACCCGTAAGGAATCCCTATCGAACAACCAGTATAGTGAAAAGTAAGGCCGGGTTTTTTTTGGTGGCTCACATGGAGTCACCCAAAATGATGCAAATCGTAAATCGTGACTCCGGCTTGAAATATGGCACCTTCTTGGGGTATTTAGGTTCAATTTCTGGGGTGTACCGGTGGGCTGGTGTTGCTTGTTTTAATGTTTGATTTTTGTGGCTATGTATTTGTTACATCCTTAAGGGAGTCTAAAGTCTGAAAGGCAAACGTGGTTGGCACAACGCTAATATGTGTTTTTGCAAGCGTGTTTTTTTCGTCACTTTAGCAGAATGGTTTGTTTTTTTAAATTGATCCAGGAGCCAATTTAAGCAACACATGGGCCATGGTGCTATGCTGCATAGCCATGTTTTTATTTGGGGCATTTTTGAAGTTCTCCTCTCTGCATTTCCGGATTCCCAAATTAGATAAACATTCCAAGATACAACGGGCATTCTGGATTTTGGGCACGTTTCTGTCTTCTTTTTTTTGTTGGCCAGGCCGAGAAAAAGAGAAGGCTGGGAGGGCATGCTGAAAACAATGTGACTACAACAAGGGAGTGAGGAATGATTTTTTCAACTTCGTGTCTACCTGTCACCCATTTAGTTCCTTCTTTTACCTCCAAAAAGAAGGTCTTTTCCAATCAAAACAAGGGTCATTTGGGTTCCAGGTAAGTCCAGGCCTATTTTTTCCTGCAGTCAATTAAAAGAGTCTTTGGAACCTACTCGAAAATATGCCGTGTTTCCTTGCAAACAGCTACCCTACATGTTTATGGGGCGTAGCCACTTGCAACTGTAGAAGTCGCTGAAAGTCGTGTTTGTTTACGTTGGCCCTGGACTTTTTCTTGTTTTTGGTGATCAGTCCAATGATAATTTGGAAGTCTTCAAAATAAGGCGTTTTCTCTTGTATAAGCAGGCAATGATAAAGCTTGAAGGAGTCTTACACAGTGTTTGGTTTGGGTGCATTCATGTCATTTGGGACATGCTCTTCAACCCTGTTTCACTCTGAATGTTCATACCCTCCCAAAGTTTTAACATAGCCCCTGAAAAGTTACCGAAACCCAATAGGAACGTAGTCTTCCAACCATCATATTTCAGGGGCTACGTTAAACTTCCAGGGGGTAATCTCTTCATTTTTGATGAAGAGGCCTCAGAAATTCACCGTTTCACCAATCTCTCACGAACAAAAAAGCAGTGTTTTTGTTTGCAGGGGTCCCATCAAAAATAGCCTCCTGGGAACTGTCCCATATCCCAGTCAATAAGCAGGCTTGTTCCCCGAAGTAGGGCAACGTTCCCCTTCCAAATGGCCGATCTTCTTTCATGGCTTTTTTTTTCATGGGGGGTGATCCTTACTAACCACTTACATCCGTTCACCTCCGTCCGGGATGATTGGGATTTCCCCCCCGACCCTGAAAAAACCGCTCTCTGTCAGTTGGATCTCATTGCTATAGACCTTTGGCAATTGGGCGCTGTTGCGTTCTATGCTTTGACAAATTCGCATCCTTATGAGACACGTGCCTCGGTTAGTTTACTTTTAAAGCACACCTGGCAACTGGGGGGGGGGAGGAGGGTTGCCACCAAAATGGCCTCTTGTGATTTACGAGTTACTGGTATCCACCCCAAAAACATCTAAGATGACAATGGAAAAAGGGGAATTTTGAGATGAATTGTCCATTGAAAATGGGGATTTTCCAATGTCATGTTAGTTTTTTCAGGGGGGGGTGGTATGTAAATTAATTTTTCATTGGAAATGCTGACCTCTCCATGAAGCTAACAGGGATTTTGCCTCTGAAAATGAAGGGTTGAAAGATATTCCTTTTAAAGTGATGGGCTACTGTTGATTTGATGGAAAAAATCCTGCACCAGTTGATAGGTAGTTTATCCCATCATTTACGGGGTCTTATGCATCCCAGCTGGTGCAGGATTTCTTCCATCAACCGTATTTTCAGGGGCAAGCTGTTAGTTTCAGGGGGTGTATGAAGGTATGTATTTTTATAGATGTAACTGCAGCAGAGGTATTGGTTCAGGAGTTACCCTTCCTCCCATAATCATGGAAGTGAAAAATGGGTCCCTCCTTAGGGTTTCAAATTTCCCAAATCTTGACTCCTCCGAGCCAGCTTGGCAAAGTTCTTTGAAAAAGGGCAACATCCCTAGTGCCAGGAAGTGTACCTAAGGGCCCCCAAACATCCAGAGTAACCAAACTCCCAAACACACCATCTTCTTTTGGAGCGAGCTAAACTTGATTTCAGGGGTGTACAAGGTGGGGGCTCCTACCAGTTATAAATGGAGTGAAATAACTTCTATTAAGTTATAAGTTATAACCCCAGTTACACCATTTATAGGCGGTTTTAACTCCATTTGTAGCTGGTAGGGGTCCACCTTGTAGTAGTTTCTGCGTAATTGAAAAGAACGCCCCGCACACCTGAGCCTAATTTATACGACTTGCCAATATAAATCAGAATGCTCAGAGGCATTATGTTGTAGGTGCTTTATTGTTCATATTAATGCTCTTTTTTGGGGGGAGGAAGTTTTGTAAATCAACCACAACAATCCGGCTTTTCTTGTTTCAATATTAAAACACCATCATCTTCAGCTCTCTTTTTCTAGCCGCCGCTAAGAATGTCCTCCATAAATATTCCAGGAACTGTGAAACATGTGAGCGGTGCCCAGAACCCTGGTTAGTTGCTGTAAGGGGATGAAAGACTACCCAGTTATATAGGGATTATAATAGGTGCCAATATATGGATCCGTATTAACCAAGCAGGATGACTCATGGTTCATGTCACTGTAAAAGGTCAACTGATCACTCACCTCATGTGTTGCGACAAACTTCGAGGTGAAAACATTATTTCGGGGCACTTTGTGAATATGCCCATGGCTTTTGAGAAATCACCACAGTGTCTCGGTTGGCTAAAGGGTGGGTGGGACGAGTCGTTGGTTAACTCGGTTCCGAGAGGCAAGTTTTAGCAGAATCATAGAGCTATCTGTAAAAAATATATATATATATATCTCCCTAGGGATCCAATCACCTTCTGAGAATGGTAATGGAACCTAAATACCTTTCTAAGGAGGTGATTATACACCCCAATCATCATCTGAGAAGGTGATTGGATCCTTAGGGTCTATGTATGATGTAGCTGTCTATAAGCTTACGTAAATTAAGCATATGGCTGTGTTAGATTGTTTTAGTTTGTTTGTATAGAAGTGGACATACCCTGGATCTTTGAGATATTATGTTGTCTACGAAATGTTTCTGCCTTTTTAAAGGTATAGTTGTTTTTTTTTCAAGGGTGAAAAATTCGCACTTGGGAAGGTCCAGATATTATGCGCTGCTACAACATCAAAAAGCCTAAAATTGCAGTGTCGCAGATTCGAAAACACTGAACTTCATAGATCTTCCGCAAAAATCCGGTGGTTTGATGCTAGGAATGGCATGTCAGAATGTCCACAAGAAATGGCAACAAGAGTGGACTCCGTGGCTCCAGTGCTGGGGATCTTTCTGAATATGTTCATTCTTTTGCATTTGTTGCTGGGTTGGCCCTTGTTTACAAATGGTGATACATAGGGATCCTTAATAATAATGGCTACTTATATATCCCGCCTATACAACATGGGGTAGTATATCTCATCCCCCCAAAAAATACTAGCGTTCAAAAAACCCAAGTTTGATCGATCACTGCTGAGGTTGTGCCGTTTGTTGCAGCAGCTGATGCATCGCGAGCCAAGCAAACGTTTTGCTTTGGGAGACTTGCAGGACGGCGAAAATCGACGGGGGAAGGATGGACAGACCACCGAGGTCATGGGTGGTGATTTCATGTATTTTTCATTTCCACCCCGATCCCTGGGAAAATGATCCAATTTGACTGGCGCATATTTTTTCAGATGGGTTGGTGAAAAACCACCAACTATAGATAAGTACAGTATTCTACCAAGCAAAAGGGATTTCAATGACATGTATGCTGTTGAGTATGTGATTTAGATAATATGGTAAAATATTCGTCCAGGTTGGTAGGTACCACAACAAATCCATGGAAAAACAAAACAACCTTACACTCCTGAAGTAGTCACATAGTTCGTCGAAAATAGGCCGGGCCCAAAAAGGAAAGGGGCATCTCCCAAGCATCATTTTTCAGGTGCTACTGTTAATGGAAGAAATCCTGCGCCACCTGAGATACATAAAACCTTGTAAATAATGGGATAAACTACCTATTTGGACAACTGGGGGAGTACTTTACTTCTAACCTTCATATCGATGAGCTGAAGGGATCATTTATTTTGGAGAGTTTGCAGCACGTGGGAAATAACTTCGTTCGATTCGGGGATTGCCAAACCCTCCAAAAAAACGTGGGGTAATTAAATCATCTATACATTCTTTAATGGGTCCACGGAACTCAAAAAGAATATAATACCCTAAGAAATCTAAGAATCACTGGACCCTGCCAGACAGGGGTTTGGATGTGTTTTTCGCAGGGGTTTGGGATGTCCAAACCACCAGTTTTCAGATCCCATGATTCTTAGGGTAGTCAACATTAATCTTGATTAACAACTATTGAACCAGTTTTTTCTCACCCTTCATATAAGGCCGTTTTTTTTTTTTTGAGGGGGGGGAAACCTAACGGGTACTTTAGGGGGGGTGGGATAGGTTGACTGAATCGCGCCTCAGCTGCCTGAGCTGCTAGGCAGCTTTGAAGAGCTTGCAGTTACCAACTGAAGTTCCTCCAGTTCTGCCTGCCAAAATGGAGGAGCGACCGAGTTTTCACGACCATAAAAAGGGCACCCTTTTTCAAGGGTAAGGAAATTGGAAGGGGAAATCTCATAAAATCTGAATTTTTTCAGAGAAATATATAGGTTGGTGAAATATGATTCATCTAGGTGGTGGTTTTAAATATTTGCTATTTTCACCACTATTTGGGGAAGATTTCCCATTTTGACTAATATTTTTCAAAGGGGTTGAAACCACCAACTAGACAATGAGGTTTTAATATGTAATTGCTTTTCTGATGCAATCTGCAAATGTATATATGTACCAAAAAAAAACGTATTTTATACCTGGATCTTCTAGATATGTACAATTTCTGCTTTGAAACTTTGGGTAGCTTTTTTTTTTGGTACACTTCAAAGATCCCAGGTATGTACTATGTACCAAATCTCACTGAATTGGAGCAACATTTGTTCAGTAAAAGGAAATCGGAAATCATGTGAAAAACTCTGGTCATTTGCTGTATTTAGATGATTGTACTATATCCACTTCTGAGGGGATTATAATAAACTACCATAAGGATCCCTATTAAACAACCAGTAAAATGGAAAGTAAGAGGGTTTTTTTCGTAGCTCATTTGTTGCAGGGGGTTTCCAGCATTGCCTACAATTGCACGGTCCAGCCAGCACATGAAGCTAAGATCCCAAAGATGTCATTGGTTAAAGATTCAGGGGAAGGACTACTGGGGTGTCCATGGAAGTTAGTAACTAGTTAGTAAGTTGGTTTATAATTTATAACCTATTTAGGGGACGTATCCAACCTACTTTTATAGGGGTTATAATCCAGTTACTAAGTACCATGGACATCCAAGTATATTTACCATTCCTTTTTGTTTTCCTTGTTTATGTTTTCATCAAAAGCTTCGAAGGGAGAGGTAAAGCGAACAACGCTGGGAAATTGCCGTTTTGCTTTGTTCAAACTTCAAACGTACCGCTGGTGTTGATTGAAGTGTTGGAGCATTTTGGAAAGTGATCTTGTTGTTTCAATCATTTTGATTTGGTATGATTGCGTTTACATGTATATTTGAGTAAAAACACCCCCGAAAACAACACATGGAACCCAAAAATTGGTCGTTGGCAGCTGTTTCTCCTTTTTGTTTTCGGGTGTATTTTCAGGTTTGAACCTGTGAGTCGGGGTGTGTAGCTTCGAATCCTTCAATTTTTTTTACAGCTGTTGATGGAAAGGAAAAATAGGATCCAGCTGGAAATCCTTGGAATTATTTGAAATCCTAAAAGACCAATTCGAGATATTCTCCATAGCTGGATCTTCCGAATGTTGTGTGTGAAAATCTCTGCCAAAAAATCACCTCAAAAAAACTCACTTTAAAAAGGCAGAAATTGCATAGACTAGACCCGCCTCAAAAGTGGCGTCATTTTGAGGACGACCTTTATACACCCCTGCTATACAGCACATCCAAACCCCTCTATAGCAGGGTCCAGTGATTCTTTAGGAAAAATCCAGGTGATTCAATTCGTGACCTTTTCATCCCCCAAACGGGCCGGTCACTTACTGTAACCTTTTTTTAAGGGTCACTTATAACATCCCAAAAAGGTCACCAGCAGAATCACTACCCTGGGATTCCAACCGCCATTAAAACAATGGGTGGATTTATATATAACCACCATTGCTGAACCCTAAGGGTTGAAAAATCATCAAAATTGGGGAAACACCATTATTTTACTGGTGTTTTTTCAGCCCAGGGCCTAAGAATCCAGGTATGTCCTAAGTTAGATCACCTCTATACTCCCTATTCTTTTGGAAGCATCGATCCTATTCGATCCGAATAGAAGTCGATGGATGAACTTAGGGTTATAGGCGAAAATGAGGGACTAGGTTTTGGAAGATCCAGGTATACAGAACTGGTTACATAGCCCCTTTCAGGAGGCGTCTTCCGAGATTTGTTTAGACCTGCACCTTGAGGCCCCCGTTTTCCCGGGAGAAGCCATTGGAAATTCCCCGAAACCGCAAAAAACTACGAAGGGAACGAATGGGGTGACCCAAAATGATGCTTTGGAAAAAGGGGATTGCAATTTTTGAAGTATGGTCAGTTTTTAAATAGTATCTTTTCTTGAAGTTCTTAGGGTGTAAGCTTGTTTTCTTAACCTAGGCTTCCAAACACCTAAACTGAGGAGGTATTTGGACCCAAAACATACCGATCAAACACAGTTTGAGGAGGTATTTGGAAAAATATGGTTAGCAGGGATTGCAAACGTTCTGGGCAAATTTCATCGCCCGACCAGTTCCCAGCGGTTGGGTTGTGACACCACAAATAGTGATGTTTTCAGGCAATAGCCCCGCAGAATTGCCCAAAATACTCAGGATTCAGGAATTAAACATTGATTTGCCGTTGGGCTTAGCGGTCCCACGGTGTTCACTTACACTACCGAAAATTGGGGCCACACCTAATTCTCTTGATGTTTTTGTTGGGACATGTATGGTTAATTCAGACTTCATCGTTCGTATTCATATTATTGTCTTCACCTGGTTCATGTTCCCACCCGGTTTTAAAACACAAGTGTTTTTTTCCTTGTCCCAAAGCATACGTTTTGATGGAAAAATCTTTAAGAAAGTCTTTTATTTAGAGTGGAAAACGTATCAACCTCCGTCAAATGAACATAGCACCTAAAAATGATGGTTTCCAATCCCATATGCTCCATGTATGGTATATTTACATATATTTACCTATGTTTGGGTTAAATTGATGGTAAATGTAGCTAAATATTCCATACATGGAGCATCTGCAATAGGAATCTCCTTTTCCAGGGGTGCCCCCATTTTCAGGGTTTTTTGCTGTTAGTTTCAGGGAGGGTAGATTTCTTACATTAAAATCCGGCAATTGAGGATTTTCCATGTCAGCAAACTGACATCAGATTTGTAAACTTTCTTTTTTTTCTTCGGAAACCGCCGGAGGGTTGGGTTTCCATCAACACAGATCATCGTTTGACTTGAGCATCCTCAGTTCCAAAGGTAGTTGCCTCGCAAACGGGCCTGCTTCCAGGCCCGGCCTGGCGCCGTGTTGCGCTGCACGTGGCATGATGGCGTGCGCTTTCACAAGCCGTGCAAGGATACAAAGAAAAGACTACGTTTAGTGCCAGGTGCCGGGGGGGCGGGGGGGGCTGAGAGAATACAGACTCTCCAAAATTAAAACTAAAAGCGAAAGCCTCTGAAAAATATGGGAAGCGGGAGATTAAGCCTTTCATTTTGTGGATTTTGGTCTATTTGCAGGGACATTTGCTGTTAGTTTCGGCGAGGGTAAATCCTTCATCAATCTATAACTGATATCAATTTCCTAGCGAGCCATGGACATGGCCTAAAACATCAATTGGTTCTATCCATCTTAGATTCAGGTAAGGCATGTATACTTCTCCCTATGGATCCAATCTCACCGAACGTCAGAGGATGATTGATTGGGGTGTTTCCCAATCAGCGAAAAGCAATGTATTTAGGTTCCATGCTCCTATTCTCAGTTTCGGTGAGGCAGGATCCCTAGGGTCTATAGTGGGTATAGGTGCTCTTAAATTTGATGACAGGAATCCCCAATTTCCAGCCACTAACGTCATGGGCATCGGATCAAGGTCGTGTTTATTCGATGCTTGCAACATTTGCCACGAAAAAAAAGACGGGATCCCTTACTTTCCATTGAATCCCTAGGTTGTTTAATGACGGGATCCTTATAGTTTACAAAAAATCCCCACAAAATTCACATATAGAATCCATGTATGGTATATATTTACCTACATTTACCTACTATATTTCACTGTGGCCCGTATTTCATCCCCTACAAATCCCCTTTCAACAACTAGGGGTCCTTCTTTGTTTTTTTCGGTGGCTTCAGGTGATGAAATCCGTGTGTTGGAACGTGATGGCCAATGGATAAGGACCGTGCCTGGCTGGTGCCTTGGGCCCTAAAACGCTGGTCAAACTGGAAGGGAGTGTTACTTAACCCTTAGAATTCCAACACCACCGGGCCCCAAACCAACAATGTTAACCATTAGTTCTGGTTTTTTATTCGCTTGTGATTTACATGGCGTTTTACCTCAAAAAGGTAGCGCATATTGGAAGAGAAATCCCTCAAAATTTCTATTTACTTTTTTAGGTGGCAGAAGTTGTTTTGAACAAAAAGATTCGATGGGAGTGCATGTGCTTATGGCTGATGCAAGATGGTATCACATCTTAAATGTTATCAATCTCATAGGATCCATGTATCCCTAGGCTTCCAAACACCAGGTGAGGAGGTATTTGGACCCCAAAAGCATACCTAAAACACCTTCTCAGGAGGTATTTGGAAGACTAGGGTATGGTATATTTACCTACATTATCAAATTTACCATAAAAATCAACTATATAAATGTAGGTAAATTTACCATACATGGATGGTATGGGAATGGTTGCCACCCCCAACAAAGATTGGACTGTTCTGTCTTCTGGTCTTCGGTGGGTTCTGCCAAAAGAGTGGCAATTGATTTAACCCATGTTGGAATTCGGGGATGCAACACAAAACGATCTATATTAGATTAACATGCCATCCGGAAATCATCTCAGATGGTTATATCATGTATATAATGTTTATATATGTATATATATATATATCATGGTCGGGGATAAACTCATCAACCCAATATAAGGGGATTTATGCCTGGATCTTCTAGACATGCAAAAAAATTGCCGTTTGGGTGGCGTTTTTGTTCGTGATATGTGGCACAAATTTTACACACAACAGGAAGATCCAGGTACATAAAAATGTATCATATTAGATATATAAATATATACATGGTCAGAGCCCGCATCAGGACCTACCAATCTCATTTTTTTAATGAAATTACCGTTATCAAATGCTTCTTGATGTATATGTATATATATACATATTTCCTGACTTGCTTTGTCAGTTCTGCCTTTGGTTTGTTTGCAAAAACGGACGTGGAGGACGTCCCATGTGTTTTTGTATAGAGTCTTGTGGATGTCTCCACGGTCCGGTTGTGAATGGGGTGTTTACTCCTTCATACTACTGTTGATGGAAGAAATCCTGCACCACCTGGGATGTATAAAACCTTGTAAAGAAGGGGATAAGCTACCTATCAACTGGTGCAGGATTTCAGCCATCAACAGTAGTTGGCAACTTAGCGGCATATAATCTTCAGGTACTTCTAGTTGATGTAGTTTAGTTTGCAAAGGATTACTAGAGGCAGGATGTCCCAGAAAGATGGTAAATGGTTTGTAAATGATTTATAACTCATATGGCTCATATGCTTGTATGAGGACTTCATTAGGATTATAACCCACTTACTTACCATTTGCTAACTTCCGGGGACATCCTAGTATGTGCTGTTTCAGTCCTAATGGTGTTGATATATAGATGTATTGTGGCTGAAAAACAGTTTCGAGTCCATCGCAATGTTTTTTTTTCAACCAGCCAGGGTTTGAGTGGTCATCTTAGTGTGTGAACACTCCCCAGAAGTTTAACATAGCCCCTGAAAAGTCACTTTCCCAAAAGGAGATTAGCCTTCCAATCATTATTTTCAGGGCCTATGTATTCATTACGTTGTTTCTCCGATTCTCCTGTTGGCAAGTTCCACACTTCAGTTGAATGGTTGACAAGTGAATCGCTACACAGCTAGGAATCCCTAGGAAAGTTTATGATTTATTCTATTCTGGCAGTCCTTTTTCGCACCGGAAGCATCATGTGTTATCATTTTAAAACCCTCAGTGAAACTAACAACATCCCCACCAAACGGGAAAAAAAACGGAAAATCATCGACTCAATTTGTGCCCAAACAGTAGTAGGCGGAAATGTTAGTTCCCCCGGGCCCCGAGCTGGAATTATTGATTTAAACCTGACCTATTGTTGGCGGGACGCTGTTTTTTTTTTTTAAAGAGAGCAGCAAACCCTAGGCACTTCCAAACACCCACCGAAACCACGATGAGGAGGTAATATGACTGGACCAATACTGGACCAAAAAAAAACATAACGAGAAAAAAACACAGGTTCACCTCAGTTTCGGTAGTTATTTGGGAAGACTATGGTGAAACATCCCAGGATATTCCGGGAGAATAATCCCTAGGAAAAATGTGAACAGATAAAACCACAGGGTCAAATCCCTTTCAAAGTTGAGAAAGCCAAGGGATCCAATCACCTTCTGAGAATGGTAATGGAACCTAAATACATCGCTGAGGTGATTGTACACCCCAATCATCCTTTGACATTCGGTGATTGGATCCATAGGGAAAGCATGGGAAAGCCAAATCATGCTCAGGTTGCCTTTGTGGGGAACAAGTGCAATGGATCACAGCGCTCTCTTTGAGGCAAAGTTGTGGGAGATTTGAGTTTTTCCAATCTCTAAATGTATGGGTAATATACCAATCCGGGATTGGTATATTTACCTACATGAATGTTTTTTTTCAACATATGTTTAATGGATAAAAGATGGTAAAAGTATAGGCAAATATACATTAATACATGGATGCGATTTCAACCAATGGTTTTGCACACGTTTTTCTAGTGTTAATCGCAAGGGTCTCACAGGCGGCGTTTTGAACTTTGAACCACCTTTTCCCAAGTAGCCAGGTTTGTCAACGAGCACCCGCCACACCTTTGCCACCAGTGCAGCAGGAAGGGAAAAACGGGCATGGGATTGGTATATTTAAGTACATGAATGGTTGGTTGTTTTTATTGGTAACGTATGGAAAACTGTAGGCAAATATACCATATATGGATGCTATGGGATATGTATGCCTACTAATTTACGATAAAAGATAAACCATTCGTGTAGGGAAGCAGCTCCTACGTTCTTTCTGTTGCAAGTGGGACTGCACATCCTCACACCTCCTTTTACTAGGGCTAGATGCCTTCCCACTCCCAAACACTATCATACTTAGATGCTTACTTCGATGGTTTGTAACTTATTTCGCCCCAACAACGGTTGATTTTCAAATATCTAATTCCCTCCAACAAACATAGAGTACCCTTGGACCCCAACAACCCCATGGAAAAATGCAGGTTTAAACCCCCAATACAGGGGTTAATTATAACCCCTAAAAATGAAGGAATGTTGTGGGTTCCCATGGTACAGATGTGTGTTTCAGTTTGTTCAAGTTGACTGTGTTTCGAACCACAGTTCACAACCTGGAACTCCTAAAAGCAGCGGCATGTGAGTTCCACTGCAGCCCGCGACAAACATTTTCTTCGTTCGAGGATAGGAGTTGGATAGTTAGGGGCATGGATTGAATCTTATATGATTATCTTTACATACATTATATATAGAATATATCAAATTATGAAAGAAAGCAATCCCCTAGGATCCATGGGACTGGTATATTTATGGTATATTAATGCCAACATGAAAACCATAAAATCAGCCATTCATGTAGGATCCATACACCAGTCCCATGGATCCTATGAGCAATGAAAAACCCCTGACATCAACCCATTCATGTAAGGTAAAGGATACCTTCCGTCCCTGGATCCCCTTAGGGAGTCCCATGGATCCCTTTTTTGGGAAATGAAGTCTCCAAGGTAGTCAGTCATTCCCAATGGTCTCTAGTTGGTGTCAATATGTTTGATTTTAGTGGCTCGCCAAGTCAGCCGGATCCAGTCAGGGAGAGGGATCTGGATTAGTTGATCCCTATAACTACCTTGTGGCAACTCAAATATTTTTTGTGTTCACCCCGATCCTTGGGTAAATGATCCAATTTGACCAATATTTTTCAGATGGGTTGAAACCACCAAGCAGATAAGGTCTTACAAAAGTTGCCACTTTTTGAAACGAGAGAATGGCTGGCGAAATGGCGCATGGGTGATCAATCTACTGTCACCGAAATGGCAGCTTTTTTAAAGCAAAAATCATCACATCTGAAGCATGTTTTTGTTTTTCCATGGCAGGAAGTCAGAAATGTCGAAAACCTCGCGGCTGCAGATGATGTGTCCCCGAAACACAACACGCAACTTGTTTGGTACTGGTGCTGGTTGAGGGCAGCTTGTAGTGGTCCCAAGAAGACACCATGTAAGGATGTAAGGTAATGGCATTTGCAAGACTGGTACCAGGTGGGCCCCTAGCAGTTATAGATGGGCTTACATTTTCTATAAGTAAGGTTATAACTTATAACCCCAGGTACCCATTTAAAAACCATTTATATAGGGGCCCCATAACTCCATTGGCAACCGGATCCGGAGCCCACCATGTACTGGTACTTATCAACTTCTTCGCAGTTGCCCATACCACCAGCTACTGAGAACAAAAACGTGATGTTATCAAATTCCCTAGGGATCCAATCACCGAAACTGAGAATGGTAGTGGAACCTCAATACTATGCGTTTCGGAGGTGGTTGGAGGCCCCAATCATCATCTGAGACTATGACTGGATGCCTAGGTATTGGTACTGATACTGTAAAAAATCTATTCTCAACTTGTGTGCCCCTCAATGGTGTGATTCTACAGCGGCTCAATGGGCTAAAGTCTACAGATTTTTTGGAGGCTGAACTCTTGCCAAAAAAAGTAGCAACAAGTCCTGATGATTTATATAGCTCGTTGTTTGTTATTTTCCCTGCAGGCAATTGATTGGAAAGTTCAGAGTATATACTATACGATACTGTATGCGTATTGTCAACCATATAATGAAGATAATGTTTAAGAACATGACTGCAAACCGGGATGGTTTCTTGATACTTTGATTCGTTGTGACCGGGACGAGGTCCAGGTTGCTTTTGTTTTGTGACTTTGCTACCTGTTTTTGGCGTTTTTTCCTCTTTGTAACATGAGTTTCTACAGAAAGGTATTTTCTGGGAAATAAGTCCTAGGTTTCCAGTATTGGTCCCTGAAATACACACTGCAAAACAACATAGACACCCACAAAATGATACGCTCCCTTAAACTACCAGAACCCCTTAGAATAGGCCTTTTGCTCTAAAAGAAGCTGGACTGTTTCCTGTTTTCACCATTTTTTCAGGGCCAAAATCGCTGATAGTTTGTGGGAGGTTTGGTTTGCAAAAGGATGTTCCGTTCAATTTGCGTTTTTTTGTTGGTCTCAATCTCACCGGGCAAATGAAAGGCCAGTTGGCAATGGAAAATGGACCATGATTGAATGAAGATACATACAGTATTCCCCATTGAAAATGGAATGATTGTTTCAGAGCTGCCGACATGTTAGTTGACCAGAGGACGTGACACATGCCCAACACTGCTTGCAAGATTTGATCCATCAAGTTTCAGCCCAAGGCCTCCGCTTTCCCCTTCTGCTCCGCCTGGTTTGACGTTGCCGTTGTCAGGCAATAGTGTTGTTGTGGGAAGTGTGTTTTTATGGCTAGTCTACCTAACCCCCTTCCCCTCATGCCCGGAAGTAAAACCTTCTTAAGGGCTTATTAACCGATTGATTTCTCCCTTACTAAGACCTTAGCAAACCCGTATTTCTGAGGCGGGGGTTCGTTAGAGGGGCTGGGTTGACAATGGTAAATTCATGGAAAGGGTAACCCCTCAATGCCACGACACAAAGGGACTATGGCCTCGCTGGGCGGCAATGGGATCATAGTGGTTGATAAATCCCTCAAATTTTGGTGCTTGAGGGGTGGCATTTAGGGGGTATACGTTGGTGGTTAATTTTCAGATTGAAACATGAGTGGCCTGCAAAAAGGATCTCTGGTTGACCAGGGGGTGCTTGAAAATGAACTTGAGAAGTACAACTATAGGTTATTGATTTCTCAAAGATTTTAGGACTTTTTGGAGGCATCATTCAATTACCTGTTTTGGGGAGAATAAAATAATGCAAATATATGATGGTTTGGGTTGGTACTATAGTGAACCCTGTTTTACCTCTGGAGAATTTCCCAATTTGACAAACATATTTTTCAAATGGATCGGGATTACAGGCCAACTAGACAAGCTACCTGACATACAAACGTGTCGAAACACTTGGTCTTAGAATCACTTTGGTTGAAAACAAGTGGTACATAGAGGGTACCAAAAACTATATGCAGCAAAAACATTTGTGGTTGAGTTTTTCAGTTTTCAGGAGTTTTTTTTGCAGTTTTTGGAGGCCGAACACAACAATTGAGAGTGTATACTCCCCAGTTCTTTTCAACACGAATTCAAGTCTGGATGCGATTGGACACAGCATTTGTTGAGAACACGATCCTTAACATGTTTTTTTCCCGCTTGGCTGAGTCAAAAGAATATCATCCGAAATCCAAGCCATCGAAATCTCCGGGACTGAAGGGTTCACGAATCGATTATGAGGACAAAGATCATCATGGATTGCAACCCCCAAACAAACACACACATATGACATATATGTACCAGCATCTTCCAGGGGTTCTGTTTGGATCCAAGGGATGGTGTATGGGCACCCCTTATCATCCATTCAGCACCCTTTGGAAGATCCAGGTATATAATATAATATATATATATATTATATATATACATATACCAACTTAACTATGATTTTTCCATTGAATCTACCTCCCAACAAGGATGCAATCGTCACTACCAGGAATATTGCATCTTTTAGTAGGGAGTCACTATTGGCCGGAAAATGCCACTGTTACTGGGTGGGGGGGGGGGAGGTAGATCCAAGATTTTCCCAAGAAATAAATTTTCTCATGCTATCCCAGGCCATCATTTCATAGTGTAGCTTTTCACGGACTTGGAAATGATTCCCTGTCAGGTTGCACAGAACCTTCCAATTGGACTCAGTTCGTCGGCTAGCTGAATATGATTGGCTTTTGGTTGATTCTAACGCTGTTTCCTTGTGTTTGCTCAAGGTGATTCTTTACGGGTCCTACCAAAACACCATTTTAAAAAAAACTACCATTTGCTTCCGGAGTACTGTTTGTTCTCTTTTTCTTGAAGCACCGAACAGTCGCAAATCAATTTTACAAGATCCCCACCAGGATCACTATAAACAGAAAATTCTCAAACTACCATTAATTGTTCACCCTTTGGTAGGAATATGTTGGTCATGTTTGTTCCAAGCACCGAACAGTTGCAAATCGAAAAGTTTCTTAAACACTTGTAAACCTGTTAGAGGTAGGTATATGGGGCATGATCTACATACTGTATATATACACAAAGAAAAATCAGACCAAACAAATATGGTTGGAAACACTAAACATAGCTGGTTACCTTGCTATTAATTCTATAAACATATTCTTTTAGCTGTTGGATAGTGATTAGATCGTGAAACAGAACTGAGTGTTTGTATATATAAATAGATATATGGTCACTTGTTGCATATCACCGTTTCTTGCAGTGGGGTTTACCAAGATTGAAGTCATCTTGGGACATCATGAGATGTGAATGGGGCGGCGGCAAATGATTTTTTTTTTTGTGTGTCCCTGCTTGTTTGTTGTTTAGGGGATTTGTTGGGGATGAAATACGGGCCCCAGTTATGTGGGGATTATTTCATAAACCATGGATCAGAAGGATCCCGTCATTAATCAACCAGGAGTCAATGGAAGGTTTTTTAATGTTTTTTTTGTGCAGCACTTCAAAGCCCAGTCATAGGGAAGATAGAAACCCAACAAAGCCCCTAGATATCAAACCAGTTACCAACAGGTCCCCAATTTGTATGTGGGTTCATTGGTGGCGCAAAACATCTATCCACATCTATCCACCCTTGCAACATGTTCTTGGTTGTGGTTAATTTTTTAAGGGATTGGGATCCCATGGGATTCATCACCATGAATTTCACCACCACGACTGGTAGATTTTGTCATATTTTTTCCAAGCACATCTTAAGTATATCCAAGTCTTCCAGCTCGACAGTTATGGGCTTCTCAAGTCATGGCTTGTAATGTGACGGCAAGGTGGCTTGTTTTGTCGCATCGATCCCGGGACCCAGGTCAAGGGTGGATTTTTAGGGACCCCCAAGGACATGGGACCCCCGAAATTGGTAAGCGGGACCCATACCATGGGACCCATATTCTTTTAGGGATTCTGATGGGAGTGGTATGGGAATAGTATGGGAAGCTTACCATTTTGAGGGTCCCATGTCCTTGCGGGTCCCTGAAAATCACCCTTGACTAGGATCGATGAATTGTTCATGCATCAGCTACTACCGTTAAGATCATTTGGATGTTGTCCATGGCAATTTATAGCGACCTTTCCCGCTGGGAACGGTCACCCCAAAAGGTAGTGAAAAGTAAAGGAATCCTACCCAAAATGGCCAAAACATTCAGGTTAAGGATTCACAATAAATTGCCCAAATGTTGTGATTGAAAAATCGTTAACAACATCTTCCCCTATGAATGTCACCCTATTTTTCAGGATGGGAGGTAAATTTGCATCTGTTTAAAACGGATGCCTGAAAATCAACTGACTCACCGAGAAATATCGGTTGGAAGACAAGAAAGTCAGTGTGTTATCATGGCGGCGTTGAATTTGTTCATGCCTTTTTTTTTTAATGTCGGGGTTCACTATGACCCCCGTCTCTATTTTTGTTGGATTTCAAAAAGATCTGAAACAATCGCACATGCGCAACCAGCTCGTCAAATCATCATGATTCTGGGTTATAGCGACCCCAGCTGAGGTCACCTTAGATTGTGGTGAAGGGGAGGGAATCCCTCAAAAATCCCCGAAACATTCAGGTTTAGGATTTTTTTGATTTGCCCAATTTTAATGGGTTTTTGGGGTATCCTGGGGTTATGAAACCCCTTACTTCCGGAAGTTATTTCAGCTCCATTTATACTAACTTGCCCAGACTTCGTTGTTGTTTTTGGTATCTTTTAAGGAGTGGAAACCTGATGATTGGAAAGCTTTTTGGCAAGGCTGGGTAGGATTTTGGGCGGGAATCGAAGGTCGTGAGGAGATGACCAAACGGAAAAATGGGACGTTTGGTCTCATGTGAACCCTACACCACCGATTGGATGGTGCTAAAACCCTGTAAATAATAGGATAGCATACCATAAATTCCTATGACTGGTGCACGATGTCAGCCATCAACAGCAATTCGTAGTACCTTCTCCACATGCGACATAGTAGCTCGCAAGAAAGTTGTACAGATGTTTCTTCTTTTTCAATCCCAGAGGATCCATGTATAGTATATTTACCTAGATTTACCATAAAAATCCACCAAATGTAGGTAAAGATACCATACATGGATCCTATGGGAATGATATCTGGAATTCTGCTATTTAACAGCAATTCAATTGATTTAGCACTTTCTTTTCCGTCAAAGCTCTAAAAAATATTGTCGATCTACAGTACTACAGGAACATTCATTTCTGGTTGAGTTGTATGTTTAACTGACAGGTTGGGGCAGAGACCAGTGTATCCAGCATGGAGTTTATTTTACAAGGGTGTATCCTCATGCGAAGTCTAGTCTCAATCACCCCTGGCAGCAGCTGG
This sequence comes from Breviolum minutum Mf 1.05b.01, assembly GCA_000507305.1. Classification (NCBI taxonomy): domain Eukaryota; class Dinophyceae; order Suessiales; family Symbiodiniaceae; genus Breviolum; species Breviolum minutum. The sequence continues at coordinate 89,710 of DF240677.1, read as the reverse complement.
CAGCGCTTGTGAAGATACTGTACCAGGAACATTGAGTAATTATGATTTTCGATAGACAATTGCATGACATTGTGGGATAGAGGTAGGTAGGCCGTGGTTTGAGTTACGTTGTTGTCTTCATTTTACACAAGTTCTACTTTTTCACCTGAGACTATCATGGAAATGGTAGAAACAATCAAATCAAACGATCCAATTTGTTCGTGATCCATTTTTCGGATGTGTGTGTCACCATTTATTTTTTGGATAAACAGCTGCTGAACCCACTTGTTGATTTTTGGGGATAACCATTTCTAGATGATCCCCTACGCAGGATGCCGGAGCAAGACGTATATATATATATATAAACATACTGTTGATTGAAGAAATCCTGCACCAATTGGGATGTAAAAAACCCTGCAAATAGTGGGATATTTGCAATATCAACTGGTGCAGGATTTCTTCCATCAACAGTATCATACATCATATTTCAACTTATATGTTGCATGTTGTAGTCATTTAACAGACAACCATCAATCCATGAATCCATATTTTGAAGAGTTGAAATTTTTGCAACCTGAATCATGGGATCTCAAAACTGGTGGTTTGGACATCCCAAACCCCTGCTATACACATCCAAACCCCTCTTTTTCGCAGTGCTCCCTAGCAGGGTCCAGTGATTCTTAGGGGTAAGCAATTCAATACAGCCGTCGAAGGTTCATTCAGAATCTTCGAACCAACACGAAGCTCCCAAACTGGATGTTTCCTTAAATGGTGGTACCCCCAAATCATCCATTTTAATAGGGTTTTCCATATAAACCATCCATTTTGGGGTGTTTCCCCCTATTTTAAGGAAACCCCCAACTGGGAAATCTTCACACCGCATTGAAACGCATTTTTCGAGGTTTTCATGATGCTCATTATGTTGCTCCTCGCTCGACCTCACCATCTTCACCGGGAGTGTTTTGGGCCGCAGGTAGGGAGGTAAACCATTACCATCTACTGCGTGTTGAATGACGGGATCCTGTGGTGATTTCCATGTTTTCTTTTAAGAAAGAATCCCCACTAATAATTACCCAGGACGGAATCCATGGGACGAACGGTATATTTACCTACATTTATATGGTTGATTTTATGGTAAATTAGTAGGTAAATATACCAGTCCCATGGATCCTATGGGTCATGGCAGGTTGTCATGGCATGTTCATGGCACGTTCCTGGTGGTTTTTTGTTCAGGCCTTTTTACCGTCCAACCGAGGCTGTTTCACACAGCAGTTCCAACAGTCAAAGTGTCCTCCCACGACCTGCTAAGGTGTCACGGCAAGTGGGGGGCGATTGTGAGCAGTGATCAGTTGACCCCCCGGGTTGTTAGCTGTCATGGGCCGTCCCCCCCCAAAAAGCCGACATTTTTAGAGATTTAGAGGTTCTTTTTTATGATAAATAACCTGAATTTTAGGTGGCCAAAACCATGATTTTTTCCATGGTTGGAAGGGGGCTCATGGGTTTTTATAGGGGATGAAATACTACCTATAGGAATATGTAATAATTATAAGCCATTGCAAGGATCCCTGCTAACCGATCAGTATCATATAATGTAATATTGAACGTTGCTCAAGTCTTTAAGTGAACAAATTGGTTACTTGAGACAGTTTGAGACTATATATATAATATACATGTATTTATTTGTATGTGTATTTAGATTTACTGTCAAATTGCAGATATATACCCTCCTGGAAGCTCACATATGTTTATCGTTTTGCCAGCTAATGCACACACTTTTGAGTCGATGATTCATCAGCTTTCCTATTCATACTGGGATGTGTTTCTGATCGTTCGCTGGAGGGTATGGATTTAGATACTGGAAAACAGTCATAAATGATGCATACATTTCAGATGTTGTCCTTGGACCTGATGTTGACATGAAAACAGTATCTACGATCCTTGAGTGTTGTTTTTTCCTTCCAAAGTGGTGCAGTCATCCTACTTTGAGGTAAAAAGTCGTCCAAAAGTTCGCGTCACCGAACTCTTACTACATGAAGACTGTGGAATGTTACTTTCTGGTAGTGATAAGAGTATGAATATCTGGTTTGTAGCTGGGTAACTTGTGGCGGCACTGAACGGTCATCGTCAGCTCAAAAAGGTCTAAATTTTCACGGGAGAAAACTCTCCCAAAAGTTGGACACAATTGAGATAGATAAGAAGAATTTGGAAACATCTAAGTTTCTATAGAATCATTTGAGGATTCAGGGAAATTCAACCATTCATGTAGCTAAATACACCTTCTGTCCCATGGATCCGTCATGGGATCAGTGGAGTTATATAGTTATATAATATATTAACCCCAAAATCTTTGAAACCACCTAGTGATACTTAGCTGCACATACAGATCCTAGGTTTATATTATAGGGTGAACAAACCTTTCATATTTGGGAAATGGTTGGGTAGCCCTTTTTTTCCATGTCTATGGGACCCACTTTGAACGGAAAAACCGACCATTGGAAACCCGATTTTGTCCTCGGAGGTGTCTTTGTCAGAAGAGGCTCCACCGAGACCACCAGGGTGTCATGTCCTTTTAAGGGGACAGCATCGTGGTATGTGGATTCGGAGGTTCAATCTTTTTGAGGGGAAGCAAGGAAGCAATTTATAGCGACCTCAGCCAAGGTCATCCCAAAAGGTATAGTTATAGTTTAGTAAGGGAATCCGCCCAAAATGGCCTTAATTCAGGTAAGGATTTATAATGAAATGCCTAGCAGGATGATTCATGCTTTGTTTGATGTCTTTGTGGATTTATCTGGTCAAATTGGCTCGCGACCTCACACGACCTGGGCCCCAAAAAGGTAGCTGAGAAAGGAAATCCTCTTATTTCAGGGAAACCTAGGTTGGTGAACAAATTATAATTTGGCCAGATTTATGGTATAGGTTAATGCTTGTCATATTATTATCGTTACTTTTCTAAAGTTTGACATGTACCCTCCCTAAAACAAACAGCAAAAGATGCCTGCAAGGTTCTGCAAAATAGGCCTCAACAAAAAAGCCCCCAAGTCAAGTCAGTTTGAGGGAGAGTGGCTTCTATGATTTTGGTGAGTTGCTTGTTAATGGCCCTTAAGTCCTGTGTCATTGTCATTTACACATTGGAGATTTACTGTTGATGGTTCAGAAATCCAGCTTACCAGTTTCTTGTGGTAAATAATTACACCATTTATCTACAGGGTTTCAGCACCATCTCAGGTGGTGCAGGATTTCTGAACCATCGACAGTATGATAGAATGTTTTGTATAATTAAACTCCTGCTTTCAAATGGAAAGTGTGGTTGCCCTTTCGAATATCCTAAAGTTGTACCACAATGCACCTACTATACATGGAATATATTAAGCCTGTGGGATAATATTGGAGGATAAACTGCAAGGGTGTTTCTGTTTGAAGTTTGAAAAAAAAACATGGGAATCTTCTGCAAGTAAGGGGTGAACATTCAATATATCTCACACCAACACCCAGCTAGTACAACACGAATTGATATAAAAAACAAACATACACTTCCAAATCTTTGGCAAAAAAATCGCATGATTTCACCACCCGGAGGAAACAGTTGAGCAACGTTTTGTCACTCGATGGTAATCCTTATTTAAGTTATCTAATCCCTATCACAAAGTTAGTATTTGCATCTCTTATATCTACAGCCTACAGCTCAAATGAACCAGGGTCTAGCACCTGACTCTCCTCTCAGTGTGGGGTCCATTCCGCTCCTGTACCAAACCTTTTGAGACAATGGACAAGTGAGGTCACATTTTCAAATAAAAACTCACCAAGAATAACCTACAAGGTGGGCCCCAGGCCCATCGTTATAAATGGGGGGTAACTGGAGAAGTTATGGGGATCTTTCAAGGATTGCTTCCATTGTTGCGAAGAATACGGTGACCGTTATGAAGTGAAATCTGATCAACTTCCTTTTTCGCTAAGGTAATTTGTTAAAGGGATGGTATTTCCATGGGAATCTAAGGGTACCCCAGTGCCACCCTCCCTCAGATATAAAGCCTTAATAGGGGATTCTCAATGGATAATGATGGTTAATGAACCGTTACTAATCGAAGGCCATATTTCCTAGGGGTGTCGGGCATTGAGGATGAGTATACCCCTTAAGTTCCAAGGATATGTAGATACTTTGTTACTCCCCCGAAAAACTAACGGAAAACTCCCAGCACCTGAAAATCACCTCGAAATAAAAAAACGGAGATTAATCTGAATCATTCACCGAAACAGGTGTTTTTCTCTTTTGTAATATTTGTTAATTCGAAAATGGGTGTTCTGTAAAAAATGGTGGTACCCCCAATCTCCGCCCCAAAATGCTGATCATTTTTAGTAGGCGAAACCCCTTGGGTTTGTTGGGGAAACCCACCATTTTAGGAAACCCCCAAATGGTCTGAACAAATTTCTACAGTTTAGAGGACCGTGGCGAAAAAAATCCTGCGACTCAACTCGTTTCGAAAAACCCATCGGCGACATCAAACTTGAGGCTTTCAGAGGCTGGATTTGTGGATGAATCACTGGGCGGGGAGGATCATCCCAGGGGAGGGATCCTGGGGTTGTGGGGCCGGACCCCTTTAGAAATGGCCTACTATAAATGGCTTATAAATGGGGGTTGATCCTAACTACTTACTGGGATGGCCCTCCAAGGTGGGATTGGATTGATCCAAGGATCATAGGAGGGCCAATACATCTCTTCTTTTTCTGGGAGTCCCAAGTCCCAAGTAGCTTTATAGGCATGTTCATGGATTTATTTTTTCTGACTTATGTTTCTTTTTTGAATGGTTTCAAATTGTTGGTTGTTGTTTTTGTTTTTTTTGCTGAAACTTTGTATATTCCATCAAAAAATGACTGGGATCTTACCAACAGACCCCGTTCAGTAAGTTGCGATCGAGATATTAGATACTCAGGTTGAGGGGACTGTTCAGTGGGTCCGACCGTTGGAGACTTTTTGGATATATGGTTATTTGTCGCCTTCTGTTTTACATGCTGAGATTTCTGAAGTTTCCAATAGCATTCCGACTGCATTCTCCGACCTCAGGATTTGTGGAATCATTTCTGTGGATTCTTTTTCCTACGAAATGAGCGTCCTGAAAAGACCTAGGTGGTGGTTTCAAATATGTTTTATGTTTAAGTTGGGGAAATGATTGAGATTATGATGTTAAAGTGTGTTAAACTATCAAGGGTTCGAACATGTTATGAAGTATCCAGCTTAGTCTTAGAGAAAATAGATTGATTGACATTGAGCATGGTTGGGAAAATTGTGAGAATGCCCATGGAAGAATACATACTTGATACCTATTCTTTACTGACTTGATGACTTGCTGACTTCCTTCTTTGCTTTCTTTTCTTCCTTCCATACTTGGATGTCCAGGAAGCTAGTAAATGGTTAGTAAATGGGGTATAACCCCAATATGTCCCATTTATGAGTAGCTTATAACCTATTTACTAACCATTTACTAACTTCCTAGGACATCCAAGTACTTACTTCCAAACTTATACTTCCATGAGAGTAGCATCATATCGCCCCAACGACCCCTTCCGCCGTCCGTTTCAAAGTGTCCCCTGCGACAGGCAAATTTTATTTGGATGTGAGTGTGTCCGTTGCCCGGATTTGCTTATTGCCTACCATCACCAATGTGGGAAAGCATTTCCAAAACAAACCAACCCACTGTTTGCAAGTGATCTATTTGTTGCGATCTTTGTCTGGAGCTGATTTTTCTAGCAAAATTCTAGATCATCGAAAACTCACATCTGTTTTTTTGATAATAAAAAAGGGGCCTCAAATGTTTATTTAGTTTTACAGTTTTACACTGTATATGTCGCATTGTTCGCCGGTGTGCTAATTAAACCGAAGAGCATAATTGTTAACTAGTTGCGTTAGGTGATAGGGTGATAGTTTTGCATATTTTTATTTTCACTCCTGGATCTTCCAAAGGGTGCTGAATGGATGATAACGGGTGACCATACACCATCCCTTGGATCCAAACAGAACCCCTTGGAAGATGCTGGCTCCTATTTAGGGACATGAAACAAATTTCATGTGTTTTCTTCTAAACTGGGTGGCTCAACCATCGAACAGATTATGGCCATTTTATTCGGAACTGCTTCCGTGATGTAAGACAAAATTGCATGGCTGGCCAAATGACGCCTCTCCAAAGTTGCCGTTCAGAAGCGGTCAGAAGAGGCTGTGAACAAAGACTTCGTGATCTCAGAATAGAAAATTTGCTGTCATTATTAGCCAGGGATTCCAACAGACCAATCTTTTGTTGTGTTTTTTCCTGTAAAGACCACTGTTTTACTAAGGATTTAGAATCAACCATTCCACTTTTTTGTTTGGTCTTTGACTCCCAGAGTATATAGGGGATGATATACTACCCAGTTGTATAACATATATGGGGATTCTAATAAGCCATTACAAGGATTCCTACGAACTAACCAGGATTTCATGGAAATGTCATGAGGGTTTTGAATTAAACGTTACTCACTTGGGTTGTCTCCCTTGTGTCCGAAAAAACAACACCGTAAAGCTCCCATGCTTTCAGAGAATTTGGGTGTTGGAGGTTGATTTTATCATAAGCAAAAAATGTGGTGAACTCCCGCATACAACTAGGATTACACTCCAGTAATCTAAGATAGCAATGGAAATGGACCCTTTGACCGATGTATTTCCTATGAAAAATGGTGATATTCCAGCCAGCTATGTTAGTTTACCAGAGGGTAAGTAGCTTTTTACTAAGGCAGTGGTTCTTGAGTTGTACCCATTTAGGTTGGGATCCCTCATCGATTACATGGGAAGGGAAATTTGTCCAAACAATAACCTTCAAAAAAACACATGACGCTGGGGGAGTATGAATGCCAAGATTGTTAATTTTCACATGCAAAGGCCATAGAACGGCAGACATGGCATGAAATGGCATCGGATTGTGGATGAAGTTCGGACCAGCCTTGTTTTGGACGAAGCTGTAGCTGATCCGATGGTCCCCATCCCTATCCAATCACCTTCTGTGCAATTGCAATGCAACCTTTAATACCATGCCTTTCGAAGGTGATTGGACACCCCAATTATCAGCTGAGAATATGACTGGATTCCTAGGGCATTGTCAAACCGTAGGCCGTTTCAAACCTCAATTTGACGTGGTCATTTGCTGGGTCTTAAAATGATCATGAACAGAATCTTTAATGATTGGTCAACCTACCCCCCCCCCTAAGGTACCCCCCGCAAGAAATAAGGCCTTATTAAAGGGGCTTATTAAGGGAAACCAATTGTTAATAAGCCTGTAGCAAGGCCTTGTTCTGGGGCGGGGTACGTGGCCCGGTAGGTTGACCATTCATGGGATCTTAGGCAATCACCTGGTGAGGGGGTATGACTGGACCCCAAAAACCATACCGATCAAACACCGAACTTCAGTTTCGCTATGGCTGGAAGACTAGGGAATCAAGGGATACCCTTGAATTACCCTTGCAGTTTGTATAACAACCTGCCGATATTTCTTCCAGAACATTGGAAGTTCAACGATTTTCTCCTTTGTAAAAAAAACATTTGAAGGAAAACCGTCTTTTTGTTAGGGGAGGATGATATGGCAAGTCTCTGCAACTTTAGGGTGATAATTTAGTAGTACCATACCGGAAAAAACGCTGTATAGCTATACAGTTATACACATCTTCCAACAGTGAAGCTTTAATGATCTTAGCTTGTTGATCATGCATAAATGGTGATGAGATACTGTATGTATGGATATGTGCACCAAAGGGATCATCTGGTGATTTTGTCCAAAATCCATCAAAATTCCTGCACCACCAAAGGATGATGATTATCCCACTTATTTAATATAGGGTTTCAACCATCCCAGGATTTCTTCAACCAACATCATGGCTGGCTCAGCCTTCAAATCAGCCTCTACTGCTTTTTCTATACTTCGGAGAAGCCTCTCTCGGCTGGAATCGGCTAACTTTTGAGCGCAATTGAGCAATGGGTCCAACCCTACATTTTTTGACACAACGTTTGGAAAGTTTTGAGAAAATTCTGATGGCTCTTGGCTTCAAGAAGAGATGTTCAAAAATATGATTTTCAGCTTTCAACCTGTCATTTTGTGAAACGAAAGAAGAGGAATTCTATAGCTACAACTAGGCTGTGATATTGGGGGAGCGATGGAGCTAGGGGTGATTTATTTCCCTAGCTATTTCGAGCCCCAGAATCGTCCAAATCACAGGGTAGACAATTTGACGAACGTATGAACTTGTGAACTTCGAATTGCCAGCTCAACTTGCGCTCGAATCATTTTTAGCCTTCAAGAAAGACGAGTCGGTATTTCTTCAGGTTTTACAGCCTGCTTTCGCTCCTATAGCAAAACTGGCTGACATGCCGTTCAGCCAGCTTGAGAGGAAGCGAATTTTCATGCAATTTCACAACGGCATCAATGGGGGAGGTTGTGAAGCTTCTTCAAGGCATCATGTTGATGAGAAACTATGGGTACGTCAGCCGCCAACTATTACACCCCATAAATTTAGCATAGCCCCTAAAAACGGGCATTCCCAGAAGGAAACTAGTCTTCCAATCATCAGTTTTCAGGGGCTATGTTAAATTTCGGGGGTGTACCCTCTGGTAAACTAACATAACAATGGAACATTTACCCGGATTGAAGACATGTATTCGCTATTGAAAATGGATGAAAATGGGATATTCCAGCCAGCTAATGTTAGTTTACCGGAGCGTAAGGTAATAGTCACCTAATTTTGGAGGATAAACAGTTCCTAGTTAGAAAAATGTCTTTGGTGAAAACCTTTTTCTGTAAATGGTTCTTGGACTTCTAGGGCATATGTATATATATATAATTCATATTATATATATATAGAGATTGTTCTCTAATATCCATGATAGAAAAATGCTGCAACTTGACAATGAATACCCTCCTTTTGAACTAACATATCCCTCACCAAGGCACTTTTGGGTCGATTATTTTCCTTCTCCCCAGATAGGATGTGTTACTTGGATGTCGCAGTACATTAGTAGATGCTTAATAAATGGTTTTAACCTATATACTTGTAAATGGGGTATATTATTGTTTTTAACCCATTTACTAACCCTTTACTGACTTTCACTAACTTTCTGGGACATCCAAGTAGTTTCCTGGAGGGTAACCCCTGCTAGGGGAAAGGTGCCCATTTCTCTTGGGTGATTTGTTGGTGCTTCCACCTGCATGTCGATGCAACTGGCCTCGGGGTGAGTTCTAACAGGGATGGCTTAGTATGTTATTATGTAAACACATCGTATGCACATGCATATTACAATACAACCTGATATATACACCTAGAACTCAAATGGATCATATGTTGGAAGATTTGACCCATAAAATGGTGCCGGTCAACCCCTCACAATATATGAACAAAACCTTCTTAAATCTTTGCCGAAAAAACACACACTTCGCGCCATGTTTCTTTGATATAACATGTTTTTTCGCAAGATCCTTCACGACCACTCCGTGTGACACCGGAATCGGGTGATCCGCCATGAGCCACCCTTCAACTCGAGTCACTGGCTGCAAAACCCAAACCGCTGGGTGTTGTTCAAGGCAAGGCGATGGAGCAAACCGCTGGTAAGGAGTGGAAATCCCTTGTGTTTTCACATGGAATTCCAGGCTTTCACACCTCTAAACCTTACACATATATACATATTATATACATACATATATATATATAACCCCAGTTGGATACGCGGGTGTATCCAAAGATAAATACATGTATCCAACATGGGGGTCATTCCATTACCCATTGCGGGGGAGGATCAAACCATGCAAATCTATGGTGGCTTTTGAGGGATTTCCCATGTTATAGTGCATATGTTTGGGTTGGTAACATAATAATGACCCCCTAAAGAAATTCTGGAGGATGTCAGGATATGTCAGGTTACACAAAAAAATGAGGCCACAAGAAAGGGGAGATACTTCAGCAGGCTTTTGTTTGGGGGTGGAGGATCCATCGTATCCACCATCCAAATTCCTTGAGCATTTCCTTCATTCCTACGATGAGATGTTGTTGAGATGTGATTTATGTTCTGGGCTAGATGGTGGTTTCAAATAGTTTTTATTTTCATCATTTTCATCCCTATTTGGGGAAGATTTCCAATTTGACTATATAATGTTTTTGAAAGGGGTTGAAACCACCAACTAGTGGGCTATAGAATCTTTGGAAAAAGCGCAGTTGAAATGCCCGTATTAACAGTAGGTCATGTGTTTTGGATCATTTACTGTAAATTTAGGATCTTTACTATACTTGGAAGGACTTAAAGCCGTGCTTCTTTTTCTCTCCTTGTTTCATGCAACTCACCAGGGTGTATATCCTTTTCTTGAGAATGTCCCTGTAGGATCCTGTAGGTGGTTATCAATTTCGCATTTTTTGGTAAGAAGGTTTGTCATTTTGCCATAATTGAGCAGAACAACCTCTCATTCACTTCAAGTTCACTTGACCATATATGATTCCAATATGATTCCCCCCCATCCCATTTAGGGAAGCACTAATTATACAGCAGTTGGAAAAGCCCACGAAAAAAAAAAGGGGGGAAGGAAACCTGTGGGTTGTCACCTGGATTTGATTGACGAACGAAGATGCAGTGAACCAAACTTCAGCCAAATCTTTCGCCGACCTTGACCTTGATCCAACGTCCGAAATGGCACCGGGTGACGAAATCTTAGAGCTCAGTCTGAGTGACCCTGCGAATTCGCCAAAAAAAAAAATCATGACACCAAAAAAATCGCCCTGATTTGCTTTGGAAACTTTGTGTATGTAACTTTCGGGTCAGTCCAAGTTGGGTATCTCCCAGCCACACCAACGGCGTTTGTTTTTGTTTTGGAGAAGGGCGGTTGGACGGAGTTTAGTACGGTATCATGAGGCTGCTAAAAGAGATTAAAAGAGAAGTAGTGGATTTACCCATCCCTGGTCACAACAACGCATGAGTTCTTTCTAAACAAAAAGATCGGCATTTGCAATGTCATTAAAACGTCGAAACAATAAATTTATGGCGCTACGTGTGCTTGAATAAAGGCACAACCACTTGATGGTGAAACTACATAGTCATATCTTAAGTGATAGTGTCAGAATAGTCCGAAAATAATGGTCATCCATAGCCTAAGGATGCCTAAAGGTTTGTTGGTGTTTGGGAAGTACAACGCTGTTTGTGCAGTTGGGAAGAAGCCATAATCCACAAAGACTTGACGCCTTGCAGCGTCATGTCATTGGCACATCGGTTCGTGTCATTGTGGCAGCTGGGCAGCTGTGCATTTGTCGGTTAACTAATGCAAGGGTTCAGTGTGCACAGCAAAGATGGTGTTAATGTGACTTCACCAAGAGGAAGTATAAATGATTCATGGATTCTTTGGGGGAACACGTTTGAACTGGGTCCTTTTAAAATGGGTTTTCCAAATGGGGGAATTTTTTGCACCACAGCCTGCACGCCTAGACCCACCCGCAAGTTTGCCAACTTCATGGCCCTTTCCGCGGACCAGCTAAAATCGACAGCCATGGCGGGATCATTTTGGCAAGTTCAGGAAGCATAATTTTAGTGGGTGAATTGGTACATATGATTACCATCCATGGACGAACGGTATATTTACCTACATTTACCATATAAAATCCAGCAAATGGAGGTACATATACCATACATGGATGGTATGAGATGTGTATATATTTCTATACATATATCCTGGAAGTCCAAGCCGACCGTTACATAACCTAAGTGTTCATCAAAGACTAGATTTCAATTTGAGAATTTTATTTATCCAAAATTGGGAGCTATTGTATTAAAGGTCTTTGATTTCCTGGAATGTCCACTACAAGAACACTTTCATGCCACACAAAAAAAGACTGAGAGATTATTGTTTGGTTGGTGGTTTCATGTTTTTTAATTTTCATCCCTATTTGGGGAAGATTCCCATTTTGACTAATATTTTTCAGATGGGTTGAAACCACGAACTAGTTGTGCATGTGAAGGTTGGTTTTTCCCTTGAATATGTTTGTATCAGATGTATCAGACCAGGATTCATCTGGACATGATGGGAGAGATTGGGTTTCCCATAGGATCCTTGTATGGTATGTTTACCCACATTTAGTCAAGTTCTACGGAACAGGAAATCTATACCATACATGGGTCTTATGGGTAATGATTGGGTTTCATTGTGGAGATTTCTTCCTGTTTACCAATTAGGATTTGACACCTAAATTTGTTTTCAGATGTGTTGAAGCAATGATGGTCAATAGTCGATGTATGGAATGGTTTGGTTTACACAAAACATCAATTACATATAATGTGTAATGTGTATTTATATATACATATAGTATAATTTGTATGTAATGTGATATAATATACTATCTTCTACTTGGCAACTAGCAGCCAAGACCACCTTCATCATTTTGTTTTTCGTGTCAAGTTGTTTTTTTGTCTTAGCTTCTGGTCATCCTGCTTGAAACGTACAAGCCATGGCTCGTTTGCGTCCGGGAAACAAAAAACCGTTTTCTCTGAATGACACTGGGATGTCCATGGAAGTGATGTAACCAGTTGGTAAGTTGGTGTATTTCACCTATTTAGGGGACGTATCCAACCTACTTATATAGGGCTGAGTACAGTAGTCCATTGATCCTAAGTTTTCAGCAGGACACCCGACACCAGAGATGGAAATTGTGCTCCGAAAAAATGGAGCGCCAAACCTGAGGTTAACCCGAATAAGAGCTTTCTCCGGTACCGGTCCGTTGAGTCGAGTCGAGGCCTCGGGCCTCAGGCACCGTTCGATATAGAGCCTTTGTGTGAAACACCACCCATGGTTGTTGGTCAAAACCGCCACGGCCTTCACCTCGGCTGTGGACGAAAAAGAATACAAAGTGCAAGACTTCCGTGAATTCGGGGAAAGGGCGGGTGGGTTTCCAGTGGAAGTGGAGTATGGTCCAAATTATGGGATACCATGGTATTCTGAGAGTTTTATTTGGCGAGAGGTATTTGATGTATTTGCCTAATTGCCCCGGTCAGGAAAGATATTACATATATTACCTTGGAACTCTTATATGGTGGAAGATCATTTGCCTATTCCATGGCTAGGATTTGTGAAGTCTTAGAATGTTTGATGATTTTGGTACGTGTTTGCTTGAAAGCTTAGCACTGATAAATACTTGGTACATAAAATCAGACACTCAATGCATGCAGTATGTACCTCCATTTCCACTCTAAACTACCCAAATGTAGATAAATAGACCATACATTCAGTATCTTGTTTCGATAAACAACCACATAATTCACATAATCATATGTACATATACGTATATATATATATATACACGTCACATATTTATATATATATACACTATGTGATATGTTGTTTGCTTTGAATCAACTAGACATTCGGCACATGAAAAACATCCCCCCCACCCCCCAACCGTCCACAGGTGACGGTTGCCTCTGGATTGCAACAATTGGATGCCAGCTACAATCCTCGATGGCTTGAAGTGGAGGTCTCCTAAGACCCTGGGGTTTCTGGTGGCTGGTGATACTCCCTAGGGATCCAATCACGTTGTCAGATGATGATTGGGGTGTATAGTCACCTCCGAAACGAAAGGTATTTAGGTTCCATTACCATTCTCGGAAGGTGATTGGATCCCTAGGCACTGTTGATGGCTGAAATCCGACGTTCACCAGTTGAGGGAACGGTAGTTGAAATCCCATCATTCACACATTACACGGTTTTAGCACTATCCCAGGTGGTGCAGGATTTCTGAACCATCAACAGTATGTAACGTATATCAACTATGTATTACGGGTTGCCACAACCCTGTAACAGTGGGAAAATAAGCATCACTTTTTTAGCAGGGACTCTTTGTTTAACCTTCATGATCCGCTTTTACAGTGTTCAGTGTTTGGCAGAATCAAACGTAAATGTTGTGTATACCTAGAACCCGGCTCACCTCCATTTTTTGGTGGGTTGACCAGCACCATTTTATGAGTTGAACCTTCCAAAATGTGAGTCATTTGGGTTCTAGGTAGATAAATAGTATACAAAACTGTATTCGACTATTGTACTTGTTTTCAAAGGCTTTTGTGTTTTTGTTCGGCAAAACGCAATGATACTCAATTCAACTATAGCATATTGTTCCAAACTGGTTGAAACCTCCAACTAGTTGATAGTGTTTTTCCTGGAAAACAAAGAACGGGCCTGAGATTTTGTTTGAAAGGTCAAAACCCAAATGCTTCATGGGACTGCAATATTTACCTCCATTTGGCTTGAATGTAAGGTTTTCATGTAGATTCATGTAGGTAAATATGCCAGTCCCATGGAGCATCTGGGTTATACTGATTGGTTAATAGGGATCCTTATATCGGCTTATCATAATCCCTAGATATTTGGGTAGTATTTCATCCCCTATATACCCCAACCAACCAGGAAAAGAAACCCTCATATTTGACCTATGATAATTATATGCCTGGATCTTCCAAAGGGTGCTGAATGGATGATAAGGGGTGCCCATACACCATCCCTTGGATCCAAACAGAACCCCTTGGAAGATGCTGGTATATGTATATATCCCGATATCCACATAGAACTAGGTAATATATACTCTAAACAACGTTTCGGGATCCCTCGAATCTTCAGTTTTTTTCCCCACTTTTTGAGGAGCAAAACATCGGACAACTGGAATGGTTGCATCCGCAGTCCCTCGGCAGTTTCACGACGAGCTGGTGGACTTTTCGGCGCTCTTTTTTAGGGACAAAGTTGCTGTTTATTCTTTAGGGAGGATATATCATGTGTTTTTTTTCCCATCAACTGTAGTGGGAATGTTGAACAACAATTCAGTAAGGATTGTTGTGGTTGTTGTTGTTGTTGTTGCTGTTCTTGTTCTTGTTCTTGTTCTTGTTCTTGTTCTTGTTCTTGTTCTTGTTCTTGTTCTTGTTGTTCTTGTTATTGTTCTTGTTGTTCTTTGATAGGAACATCTGCTTCAAATCAACGACTCCCGTTGGGTTGATGTGAATCATGGATCAATTGATGATCAACTGAGTGAGTACTACTTAAGAGCGATGCATTTGTTTTCTCCATGTTTCCCCTAGGATCAATGCATGGTATATATTTACTACATTTGCCATTAAAATCAACTAAATGTAGGTAAATATACCGTACATGGATCCTATGGGGTTTGCACACATCTAAAGATTTTTTGTATCAACTATGGATACAAAGGGTGAATTGACAATATTGAGCCACGAAAAAGAACACCTCCTACTTTCCATTATACTGGTTGGTTAATAGGGATCCTTACAATGGTTTATTACAATCAGGTTTTAACTGGGTAGTTTAATCCCCTATATACCCTAAACAACTAGGGTTTGTTTCATTGCTCATTTGCTTCATGTTTCTCTGTAAGGTTTGACCCTGTTTTCGTCGTTCACCACGTGGAGTGCTGTTCTGGTGTTGGCGTTGGCACGCTTAGGACTGGCTTTGCAGTGGCTGCCACCAGCCTTTATGACACTTGGATGAAACAAAAAACTTTGCAGTTCTGCCGTTCTGGATGACTATAGGGATGCACTAAAACGGGCACGTTTTCGCGTATAAGAACACTAGGTGTTCAGCTCCGGGATTCAACCTCCCTATAAACCACCTTTTTTGGGGACAAATCATTCTGGGGATTCAACCTCCCCATTAACAGCAAACAGCACTAGGTGGTGGTTGCATAGATATTTTTTATTTTCACCCCGATCCCTGGGGAAATGATCTAATTTGACGAACATTTATCATATGGGTTGAAACCACGTAACTAGATGAAATCATCAGAGTTGGTTGCAGGAAGCATGGTAAGAAGGTTGATGATGATGATGATGATGATGATGATGATGATGATGATGATGATGATGATGACTGATATTAATCAATGTGGCTGGAAATCTTTTCAGTTAACTATAGTGGATGTATTTCGATTTTCCTATTGAAACATACCTGGATCTTCCAAATATGTAAAATGTGTGTCTTTTCACAAAAGAACAAACCAAAAGGCAGAAATTTACACACTTCAAAGATCCAGGTACATATACCCTCTGGTAAACTAACATAACCATGGAAAATCCCCATGTTCAATAGGAAATACATCTTCAAAGGGTCCATTTTCCATGGCTATGTTAGTTTACCGGAGGGTATATTTTTTCTTCTTTTCGCAAGGGAGCTGAGAAGCAATCAAAACTGCTGGTGATCCGTATAGATTATTCAGTGACATCTTGGAAGACGTTCTTCCGGTCACAAGTTCTGCCTGCGTTTTTGTGACAAAAATTGGGACCAATTTCATTAATCCGAAGGTTGGTGTTCAGCATGTTTCAATGCCCTCCCATAGTTATGGTTCAGTTTGACATGTACAGGACACAAATTCGAGTGAATCTGTGTCGGAAAGGGGGGAAGGTCTATTTCAACACACCCAACCGAACCACCCATGGATTCTGGGAGGGAAATTTCCATCAGTTTCACCCACGCCGCTAGCGGCCTGGAGATTTGTTTCAGGAACCGGGACCCCAACCTTGGTAGGTTTTTCCGTTCGTTTTTGACTCATGTGAGCAATGAAAAAACACCTTCGTTGTTTAGGGTATATACTTGGATGTCCATGGTACTTAGTAACTGGGTGATTTCACCCCGATATTAGTAGGTTATAAGTCCCATTAGGTTATAAACCAACTTACTAATTAGTTACGATTACTTCCATGGACACCCCAGTAGTTAGGTGGTGGTTTCAAAGATTTTTTTACTGTTCATCCCTTCTTAGGGAAATGATCCAAGTTGACTAGTATTTTTTCAGATGGGTTGAAACCACCAACTAGATTTAGCGGATTATACTACCCAGTTTTATGGGGATTATAGTAAGCCACTATGAGGATCCCTATTAACCAACCAGCATAGTGGAAAGTAGGATGTTTTTTTTTCGTGGCTCATGTGTTTATTTACCTCCTGGTACTTAGTAATAAAAAACCGTCATCAGATGTCATCAGCCTTAGGTGAGCTGTCATGATATTCTTGCAGTCTGACTATATACTGAAATAAACAAAAGTTACATGTTTTTCAAAATAGTGGCTTAGGTTTCAATGTTTCTTGTTCATTGTTACCTTGGATTTTGGGGAAGCAATCCAATATCAGCTAGCATATGTTGTTTTCCCATGGAATGGCTCAACTACCAACAAATTAACCCCATAGAATGCATGGGACTATTGCTGGTATATTTACCTAATCAAAGAAAAACTATTGCTGGTATATTTATACCTACTAATTTTAAAAGTCAACCAAGAAAATGTACCAATATCTTCCAGTTCGGGTGCTGTTTTTCGAACCCTTAAGGGATGTTGTATGTTCAGCACCCCTTTACCATCCATGACCAGCACCCCTTGGAAGGATGCAGGTAGGTATTTCCGTTTCGTCCCATGGAAACTTGGGGTTCCGTGTTCATGTCGATCGAACCTCAGGGCTTCGACATGTTGCGTTTCCTGGGCTTGGTCAAACCTACTGCTACAGAGGTGCACTGCTCAATGGAGACCGGAAAGAACACCCGTTTTAAATGGTGCTAGGGGACAAGGGGACCCACCCATCCTCTCAAACCCCAAGCTTGTTTTTACCCAGGATTTCCTTCATCTTAGGATAAAAAACACCTTGGGAAATTATACCACCTGGAAAGGATCCGTTTTCCGCAAGACAACTCCCATTGGTCTTGATAAAAATCATGGCCCCTAAAACTAATGGCCACCTTTTTTTGGGGTCGCCCCAGGGCGATCCTTTCACTACGGTGTATCCAGCATGATCCCGTAATGATAACCTTATTAAGGCCGGCTATTGCATGAAGGGGGTGGCATTGGGAGGGTACCCTTCAGCTTCCAATGAATGTGCTGCATGTGAGAAACGTAAGTTGATAAGAAATAAAAATCAGATGAATAGTGTCAAGATTGAAGATGAGCTGAGAAAGCAAGTGGTGTTTTTTTCATTAAAAGTTGTAGGTTGGTATGACGGGATGGCACACATTGATTATATGTACTACTGCATAGACATGTATATATAATCTAGAGGCAAAGACTCAAGTTCGAACACTGTTCATGTCTTGCAAAAAAACGCCTACGTTGATGGCGACATATGGCTACCCGGTTGCCTGTCGATATATGTCTCTAAGAGCCCTTGCCGACTCTATACTGATAATATCATTTATATACGTATATACATACATAAAATATATATATATATATACACACATGATTTTTGCATTTATGATACATATATGAATATAATATGTAAAGTTCTACTGGGTAGTTGCTGTAAGTCGGGCCGCCTTGAGTGAAGTCGTCCCTTTCAGCTGTGCCCATGCGGGAGCGGTATCAGCACATGACATGTAGAAATCATCACAATTGTGAACATGATCTCTCTGGTGGAGATCTCTCTGGGAAAAGGCGGAGATCAGGTCAACACCCAAAGGATCTATGACCGCAGAGCTGTTCTTCGAGTTCACGGTGCGATGGGCGAACCATGTTCACAGCAGCCTGGACATTGCACAGGAGCAAGCACTTGTGCTTCTCCTTGACAGCGGCGGTGGGTCACTGATTCACCTATCCCCGGATTTGTACTTCCCGCCGTACACCACGGCTGCAGTTTGTCCGGCCGATCAAGACCCAAAAGCGCAGGCAGAACGGGTGTGGGATCAACTGCGTGCAAAGGCCGATAGTTTGACATCTTTCCAAGCCCTAGACATCGCTCACGAGGTGTGGGACTCTTCCTACGGAGGGTCTCATCCCAGAAAAACCGATTGACCGTTCAAGCGTTTTTTGGAGATCGTGGGCATACTTTGTTCAGGAGCATCTTACCCAAACGTGTGCTGGAGCCACAGACTGCAGAAGGTAAAATCATCTTGGGACATACTCCTGAGAGGCTGAAATCCTACACTTTTTGAACTCGGCAATCCCTTTCCTCAATCAAAATCCATGTTTTTAATCCCAAAGTAGGACCAAAAAACCAGTTGTTTATGTAAGGTTATATACAATAACTCCATCTATAGGGGTGAAATAAACCCCAGTGAAACCCATTGATTTGTTTTTTGGGGGTGAAACTAACACCTCCATTTTTGTGTTGCTGGTTTTAGCTCCGGCGCACCAATTGCTGTCCACCGAAACCCACCAATCCCAGGAAGTTAGTAAATGGGTTATTTCACCCAAAAAATACACCCCATTTATAAGTAGGTGAAAATTAACTAACCCATTGGAATCCTAACTTCACCATTGGAATCCGATCACTTCCGGTTCCCCCGGAACCCAACGAGACATCCAACCGAATCCCCAGGCTTTGATCGCTGTTTTTGTCTACCTGGGACTCTATGCTTCACGCCTTGAGGTTCATGGGTAAAGAGACCTGGATGGGTTTGCTTGCCACGAAATGTGGTCCAAAAATGCTGAAAAAGACAGGGTTTTCTGGTTGTTTAGGATATGATATTTATATATATATATGTTATATTATATATTACCCACCATGGGCCCCCCAAACCTACATGTTTGGAGGTTTTTATGGTAAATATCTATAGACTACACAGTTATTTGGGGATTATATAAACCACAGCAACGAGTTGAGCAATGAAAAAAGGGCCCCTGGTTGTTTAGGGTATACATGGGGATGACATACTACCCAGCTATATAGGGATTGTACTAAGCCATTATAAGGATTCCTATGAAACAACCAGTAAAGTGGAATGTCATAAGGGTTTTGACCGTGGCTCATGTGTTATGGCCGGGTTTTATCATGAAACTTGGAGGTGTCAACCTTGCCTGAAACTCACCTGAAAAGTTGATATCTGAAATCCAGCGTTTAATCAGTTGAGGAAACGGTAGTTGAACTCCCATTATTTTTACGATGGGGTTTTACATACCATCCCAACGGTGCTTGGCCTTGCGATTTCTGAACCATCCAACAGAAACACCCTACCTTTTCAAACCCCCTGTAAGGTGGTACCCCCGTTTTTTCGGTACCGGTATCGTAAACCTTGGAGCTGAGGCCCCGGAAACGTTTTTTGCAAAAGTACCAGGAAGTGTATCTACATAGGAATCATCTTTGCAGAATCCTGTTTTTATGGTTATAGGATATAAAAACAATAATACATACCTGGATCTTCCAAAGGGTGCTGAATGGATGATAAGGGGTGCCTATACACCATCCCTTAGGGTTCAAACAGCACCCTTTGGAAGATGCTGGTATATGTTTCATTTGAGTTGTTACCAATTTTTCACCAACAAATACCCAATGTTCCAGCCCTTTTTTTTTAAAAACAAACACCACCGCTGCAGGAAGTGAAGAACATGGATAAGCACTACCAGGCGGTTTACAAAACGACCAAAACGCCGACCTCACATTCTTTTGGTCAGAAGTAGCTGTTGTGCCTGGTTGTTTTTTGTATTATCTAGGTGGTGCCAACTCAAAATATATTTTGAATTTTCAACCCCTATTTGTGGAAGATGAACCCAATTTGACTATTTTTTTTCGGATGGGTTGGTGAAAAACCACCAACTAGTTGTGATTTACCTGTCATGGTATGGAAGGTTTTCTTTACGCAACGTCAGCTTCTCTCAGCAAATTCTTCATGACACATTCTTTGAGAAGTGACCTTGTTGATGCCACACTTTAAAAGAGATCGGTTCAAAATTAATTGGAAGATATCAATTTATATATGGGTGTTTCCAAAGATAGGGATACCCCAAAATGGATGGTTTATAATGGAAAACCCTATTAATATGGATGATTTGGGGGTACCACCATTTAAGGAAACACCCATATAGATGGTTTTTGAAAGATGTTGTTGGAATGTTCACCCCGAAACTTGGGGAAAACTCATAATTTTCAACTGGGTGGCGGGTATACCCACTACCTAGTCAATCTCACAAAGCTTTTCACTGATGGCTTTCAATGAAGGGGCGCTTGCGAGGACGGTTTCCCACCTGCTGGTCCTTTCAAAAAACGATCGCAAGTTGGATAAACACCAACCAAAAAAGTGTTTTTTTTTTCAAACGTGTTTTTATTTATTGGTTCCTTTTAAGCTCATGGTTTCGATAGAATCCGATCTAAATACCAATTTTTTAAGTCGGAAATGCGACGTTACTATCATTCAAAAAATAAAGGTGGGTAGTATTTTGGAGGACCCACGACCTTCATTTCTGTTTAAGAACATATTTTTGTTTGGCCTGAAATTAAAGAACTTATGCATTTCTCATGGTGTCTTGGGGTCCAAAGGTATAGGGAAGAAAACAATTGGACAACGCTTTCGGTTCCTGTGGTTCACCATGTTTTCTACTATTTTTGGAGCTCCATTTCTTAGAATTCGGCTGAGCAATGAACAGAAACCTGGGGTATTTGGCTTATATAGGAGATCATAGTGCCCATTTACATCCATTTACTACCCTGAAAACTAACATGGCGATCGCTGGAAAGTCACCATTTTTAACAGGAGATACATCTTCAAATGTTTTTTTCTTTCCATTGTATATAATAATGTTTAGTTTTCCTGGGTTTTTATGGGAATTTGTATATTTTAGTCCTTATATATAAGGATCCCTATTAACCAACCAGGAATTCATGCACTTGAACGTTGCACCAGGTGAGTTTCTATGCTTCTGTTGGCTGGACGATTTATGCCTTGGTCTCTTGAAAGCATTGAAGGGAGTGGAAGGAAGAGAGCTGCCCATATTTGAAGATCCTGAAGAAGAAATCAAACTAATTTGACTTGGTTGACGGTTAATCCCAATATATGGAATCAAAATGGAAACACATCTATGTGTATACATATATATTATGATTTATATATATATACATTCTATATTTCCACATAAATCTAACAGGGGGCATTCATGGGTATTCCAAAACATTTAACCCCATGTAAAAAGGGAGCTACGGAAACGAATAGCAGAGATACTGAGATACTTGAAGTTTGTTTGTGTTTGTTTGTTTTTTCTTTTGGGGTTTAAGTTGCTTTTATTCAGTTTATTGTATTTGTTTAATGAAAACCTAGGATTCAGAGTTTCGGAACGTATTTTGAGCACAAGCCTATAACTTTGAGAGGAAAAAAAATTGACCGAAGGGCATGTTAACTGCAGACCTATGTTCAGAAATGAAAACTGAAGCCATGGAAGTATATATTTCATGTTTAGTTGGGAAGTGAAATATGTTGATAAAAACACCCTAAGAATCCTCCTCAAAGGTGGCTATTTTGAGGACCCCCAAAAACACCCCTGCTATGCAGGTTCAAACCCTTGGAGGGTCCTTGGGGATTCTCAGGGTACATCTCCCCCCAGGATGGGCAATCGTTGACAAAAATATGGATGCCACCCCAATATTTTTGGACTGTTAAGGCCGGGGGGGTGGAGAGTCCAAATGTAACTGCAGATGTTAAAATCTAGGTGGTGGTCAAAAAAAAATATTTTCACCCCTTTTTGGGGAAGAGGCCCATTTTGACTAATATTTTTCAGATGGGTAGATGTTTAAATTGATTGTTTTCTGAATGCAAAATCAGGTGTCCTCAAAGTCTATGACTTGCAATGTGGGCCCCTAACCAGTGATACATGAGGCATGAGGTGTTCATAACTTCTGTAAGTAGGGGTGAAATAACCCCAGTTATCCATGTATAAGGAATATTTATAGGGACCCAGTAAACCCATTTATAGCTGTTTTTTTCGCTGCCCCTCCTTGCATGATATCTGATTTTTATACCAGGCTATCGGGTTTTTTCGCATCCAAGGCGAGTTTATTCCATGCGCTCAGTTGTGGACCAGAGCCACCTATGTCAAGAGGCGTTTTTTTTTTTTCGGGAAGAGTTTTTCGCTGATGCAGTGAATGTCGCGAGGAAATCCATCGTAAAAATTGCACCAACTAGGTCCTAGGTGGTGCTTGGAAGGGAAGCTATTGGTATCTAAAACCCCTTGAGGACAGGAAGCGATTTGGTTGGAAATATCCCCAGTTTTAAAAAGCACATCTTAGTTAAGGACTTGTAAGTTCTCCAAAAAATAACACATCACCCCTAAATGATGGTTGGAAGATGAACAAATTCCATTTGAACTGATCCCTTTTTAGTGGACATTCGTTCATTGTGTCCCTGGTACTCCAACTTCTCAGCTGAATTTGTCCGGATTTACCGTGGTGGGTTTTTGTTTGGGAAGGTGTCCCTATTCATCAAATTGTGTGGTGTATTGAATGGGCGAATTGCCATCACTTCACTACTGTGAGATATGTCTTCACACTTTTTTTTTGTGATTTTTGTTTGAGTCGGTTGCCTATGACAATACACTATGCTTTAAAATCTGTTGAGGTCTGATGTTATTCATTCAAATCTCAGAAGCTTTGAAAAGACTCAGGACAACCCAATCTAAGCAAAGGCACACAATCTCTAAAAGATATGGTTGATCTGAATTTTAGTTTCCATAGTGGCCGATTTGTCCAAAACCCTAAGTGCTTTCCAAGTGTGTTCGTAATACTTCAAGTTAGTTACCTCCAGGAAAATAACATATCCCACCTTGGGAAAAGGAAAGTCATCTTCAAGAGTGCCTCAGATATGTTTGTTCCCTGGAGGGTACTGTAAAAGATCAACATGTTTTTTGAATTTCCAGGAAAGTCAACTCCCAGGGAACCTGGCTCACCGAAACTGTCAAATATTTGTTATTTCCATCCCTACTTGGGGGGGAAATGATCCAATTTCACTCATATTTTTCAGATGGGTTGAAACCACCAACTAGATCTGCGTTTCGTTTCGGTGATTGGACACTCTTTGCTCATCAGCTGAGAATATGACGATTGATGCCTATAGGGAAAGGACAGGTGAGAAGGAATTGACTGCCAAATTCTGGTTTTCTCCAAGGTCCTTCTGATCTGATTGTAGAATTTTTTGATGAATGGAAGGGTTGATGCACTTTGATCTATTAAACTTTGAAAGAGGGGATGATATTTTTTAAATGCAGAATACCATTTTAAGCAAAACAGACGTTGTTTTCATGACATTCAAATCTCATTTTGTTTACCTTTGGGTTCTCCAATCTATCCAACCAAGAAAAGACGAAGGTCTCCCAGTTTCTTTCTCTCTTCGATGATGTTTATGGGCTACTCAACCAACCCCCCTGATGTACCCCCCCCAGAAATAAGGCCTTTTGATCAGGTCTTGTGAACCATAGGTTTCCCTTAAGAAGGGCTTATTAAACCCAGCCACCTGGCCACCTGCAGACCTCGCGGAGAATTTGCATACCTTCGGTGCTGGCATTTTCTTGCTGAGCTGCGGCTATTTCTATAGTTGCCGGGCCTGAAAAGTCGGGGGGCAGAAAAAAGGGATCCGTAGCCCATTTCGGCTCAAGCTCTGAACTGCAACAATTTGCAATTTGCAACAATCCCTGAAAACAGGATGGCTGCTCCACCAGGCCCTTGCCAATCCACCAGGCAGTCAGCTGGCCGAAAAGGGCAAGGGCACTGACGGCGTTGCCGAGACGACTGTATCGGAAAACGGCCGCAACCGACCGGTGGGTACAGCACGGTTCCGGAAACGGAGATGCGTGTCATTGACTCACCACCCCCACTCTTTTGGAGGGCCCGGGCAGTCCCAGTGAAGGCTGGAGCGCCGCTGGAGGTGGATTGGCAACTGCAACCCCACACAGTTTTTTTGGGGAAGGAGGATATAGTCGGAGAATGGGGCTCAGGAATCTGGGCTTTTAGCGAGACATCAGCTACCCAGGCTGCACAAGCCACCATACGATCTCGTTTGTCACTTCAAGGCCTTACGACCATCTTCGGAACAGCGGTGGGTTTCAAAATTGTTTTTTTTTCCATTGCCATATTAGTTTACTGAAGGGTATACTTTCCCTCCTTAAACAAACTAATGGCCTGCTGGTCCTGTGAAAAATCAATGAACAATGACAACGTTGGAAGTTGGAAATTGTAGGGGGAAAAGGTTCGTTTTTTAATTGGTTCCTGTTTTCAGGGGACATTTGTGAATTTTGACTGTGTGTGTGTGTGTGTAACATTGCATCCTTTCCCATAGTAGCATCGGACTGTTTTTCAATTTACCTACATATAATACCTTCAAAAATCAACCAAATGTAGGTAGATATACCAGCCCCATGGATGGTATGTGGAATGAAATGATAATGAAATGGTGGACTTCGGCAATGCATTATTTTTTAATGATTTGACGACTCTTGGTTCTGGTGCAAAAGTCGCTGTCAAGATGGCTTCAAGCAATGGCGGCAAGAGGAGGTGGAGAAGAGCTCCAGAACTTCTGACGGGTCAACCTCCTGCATCTTCGCAGGGCCAATCGTTGCACTACGGTGTCGTAAAGACCTGCAAGCCGCATTTTGGATTCATCGCATCGCTCTCTGATCGGGATGTCATTCTTTTCGATGACGGACGAATGTGGCGTCGACTGTTAATTACCGAACCAGACAAGGTTGTCCCTTTTATGGGGGGCATTTGCAAACCCACATGAAAAGAAAGGATATGCATTTGGTCCGGTGACAGCTCTTCCCAATTACCTACATTCTTTGGAATGGAACTTGCAAGCAGACGGATCGATTCTGGATCATCATAACCAAAGAATCGAGCTTCAGAAAACTTCTGTGTGTCATATTGTCAAAAGAGTACGACTTGCATGGGAATGCCGTGTTGCTGAAGATATTCGGAAAAGAAAAGGATTCGACAATTGGCCTTCACCGTGTTTGCCAATGACTTTTGATGAAAAATCGCATTCTGACCCGAAAAACTCTGCTTGTATATTTATCCAACAGTCATTAGGTGCTTTGTTTGGTGCTGATACTAAAAGTTGGAAAGGGGGTGATGTTGATTGTTCCCATCAGTGTCCAATGTGTAATGGTGAAGATTCACATATTCATTTTCCCATGCAATGCCCTGCCTTACAGGATCTGCGATGCATCAACGAGAGAATCTTATCTAGGATCGAAACAGATGCTCCGCATATGTTTTTTTTTGCCTGTTTTGTATCGTCACCCCAGGCATTATATCCTGGAACTTGCACACAATGAGAGGGACCTGCCACCTACTTTTGATTTGGACACCTTAATGCCTCACAACTCACGCTGCCGGGCTTTCTTTACAGATGGATCTTGTAACTTCCCTCACTTGCAGGAGGCCAGAATTGCTACATATTCCATTGTTTTGGACACTGCGATGTGTGATAAGGAACGTGCAGGTCTCATGAAGGAATACCACATGTTAGGACAGTTTCCTCACACACTCTTGCCAGTTACAGTTGCACACCAGCATGGAGATCAAACAATAAACCGTGCCGAGTTTACTGCTATGATTTGTGTGGTTCGAAGTACAACCAAGGCACACATTATAGCTGACTCCAAATGGGCAATTGACACTTTTAGATTAGTCCAAGCCTGTCCCAATCCCATCGCTCACCACTTTCGTGATAATTTCGACTTAATTGCCATGTTATGCCACCTTTTCCAGGATAAGGACCCATCTTGTTTTTCGGTGGAAAAAATCAAATCCCATTTGAGTGACGATCAAGCTAAGAATTATCTTGATGGATACAAAATCTTGGGGAATCGGATGGCAGACCAAACTGCCAAAGCTGCAAGCAGTGAAAAAACTTCTCCTCTTATTGCTCTGGCATGGGGAATTGGTCGATGGTATTCTTCACGAAAGCAAATGTTGAGACAGTTTCTTGAGTTTCTTACTTTAGCTGACCAAACCAGACGTGATGCTATGAATAAACCTCAAGACAAAAGTGTTGCTTCTGGAAGTATCAGATTTGATGACTTGCTTGTTTGGAAACCCGTTGCTATGGTGCGCGAATTGCCGGCAGAAGTTTCGATGGAATTCATGAAAGGCTTTCTTCCTGGACCGTTTATCCTACAGCATATCTTTTGTTGGGCAAAGCAGTTGATGTGGCCACCGGAGCCAGATCCTTCATGTATTGGAATTTCAGTATTTGAATTGGCTATTAATTCTACAACCAGTACTGGTATTAACATGCCGAGGGTTATACGTGGAACCGGAAAACACCCTCGGTACATTGATCCTTGGTTACAACCTGACGCATTATTAATGCCAACTCAGACATGGGAACTTGCCAACGTGATGGAAATGGCGTCAGGCTATTTCGCTCGTTTTGGGGATATTGGTTTTTTTCCAACTGAGATGTACAAGCGTTGCAAGTTTTTGCGATTTTTGGGGCACTATTCTCTGGTTCGAGGGTTCAAAACAAGGCCAATTGCCGGATTTTGAACGACCCCTGCTGTTTATGCAAAAGGTTGTCTCGACTGAAGGTTTGACATTTCCTACTCTGACGCCTTCTGAACTTTCACAATCTCGCGTGAAGACCGAATTGGATGATGTTTGCTATGAAGATCGGGTATTTTTCCTGCGAAAGATGGAAAGAACGAAGTGTAAATAGACATTTTGTCGTATCCTTTTTGAGGCTGTGTGCCTTCACCTTTTTTGGCAGTTTCATTTTGTTTCGGCAGTTTCCTCACTTTAGTACTCTGCTGGCCCGCTACAACAGCTAGCCGCAGAAGCGTCTTGGATCAGACATGTCCGCAAGCCCTTCATACCAAGCATCTACGGAGCTATCCCAAGTTCTTAGCACATCTTAGCTTCGCTTGATGAAAAAACTGTCAAAGAAGGTAGATGAGTTTTAGTCTGTTTTTGTTGGTAAAGGACTCTTGTTCAAAAGGTTGGGTTGGTAGGTATGGGATAAGCATCCTGATTTACAGGCAATCTCGTAAGATAAATTTGATAGATAAAGAATTGGGGAAAGGGGTCAAATTCAACTAGAGGGTGGTTGCAAATATGTTTTATTTTCACCTCTACATGGGGAAATGATGCAAAGTGACTAATATGTTTCTAAAGGGGTTGAAACCACCAAGTAGTGATGAATTTCAGATGTTTGATTTTTACCCATATTTGGGGCAATGATCCAATTTGACTGATATGTTTCAACTGGATTGGTTCAACCACCAACCAGTCAAATTTCATTGTTTTGTACCATGCATAATGAGGTTTCAGAAGGTCAAACCATTTTTCAACGGGAAATCCAGGGATGGATTGGCAGTTTCAAAAACATTGTGAGCACACAAATTGAGGGCACATCTGAAAAAAAACAACTCAAGCCTTCTGATGAATAAAACCCTCCCATATTTCATATTTTTATCCAGCTTATCTCCATTTAAAGGTAACTCATATGTTTCAATAGATGTGCAACGGATTGGGAAGCAGGTGCCCCACCTAAAATCCCGGTGGATTTTTGGGAAGCAACTGCCGGGCCGTTTTGGATGCCGTGAGGTTACCATTGGGGGAGGATCTTCCGACACATCCAGGACCTCTTTGAGTCGATACTGTTGATGGCAACCAGAAATCCCAAGGCCACCCCACCGTTTGGATAGTGCTAAAACCACTGTAAATAATGGGATTTCAACTACCAACCTCAACTGGCGAGTTAGCCGGATTTCTGAACCATCAACAGCATTTGCAAAACATATACAGCATATGCCTAGCCTTTTGTTCTGTGTGTTTTTGTTCATGTTTTTTTTGGCCAGGGCCAGGGATTGATTTTTGGCAGAAAAAAAACATGTGCCTATGGATCCAAGTACCTCCTACAGGAAGATACTTTGCCCCCCAAATTGTACCCCAAGTCTCTACCAAGCAGCTACTTGGATCCATCGGGTGTTATACACACTTGGATGATTTCTATATATCCATACCTTGATCTTCCGTTTGTGTGTAAAATTTGTGCCTTTTCACCAAAAAAAAACTACCAATTTGGGCAGAATTTTTACATATCTAGAAGATGCAGGTAATATGTATGGCACATTTTTTGTGGGGTTTTCGTTGGGGGAAATGATGTCAATTTAAGACCCAAGAGGTGATTTTTGTTCAATCATGGACAATTTCAGGTCTTTTTAAAAAAATAAGGCCTCAACAAAAAGGGATTTTTGTTATCCACTATGTTTCCCTGAAAAAAACAGCCTTAGGTTCACTGGCCCATCTTTTTGTATCTTTTTTGTTTGTTGCATCTGTTTTTTTTTTCCAGGGGGTTGGAAGGGTTTAGCTCCATTGAGGTGGTTTTTGCATGGGAATCCTGTCTATGAATACGACCAGAATTGGGACGAAATGTTGCAACAAACTCAAGAAAACTAAATTTATGAAAGAATTGGTTCCCCCTAAATGCCAGAGCAAGATAACCACTCTGACAGAGATATTAATGTAACGTTATATATGTATATATATATATATATATCAGATACCCCTTCCATTTCTCCATTTTGTTTTTGTTCCCTCCCCATTAAAACCGCACCATTTTTTCCAACGCGCCATACGACCGCCCGAAGCCTACCCTCCATC
>DF240677.1:7850-55350 GCA_000507305.1 Breviolum minutum Mf 1.05b.01 | reverse complement strand
TGTTTGTAAATATCAGATCTTCACCAAATGGTTCCTTCGGTACAAGACAGCTACTGTCGCCCCACTTTCCCAAAGCTACCCACACCAGGAATATATATATATATAAGGCTTTAATTAAAAACCCGATTTAAGGCACGGTGCGCAGCGGTTAACCCAAAAAATCTCAATCCCTGGTTTTGGGGAGAAGTTGCAACTATTACCTGGATTCCCAAGATGATATACAAGTCCCTAAGAATCCAGACGACCCCTCTCGGATTTTTCATAGGATTTTTAGGAGTTTCCATTCCCATCCGCAAAGAATAGGAATGGATCCGGGTAATCCCTTAGGACATACCGGGATGCTACTTAGAGGTTCAGGATACTTAGTAACTGGTTATATGTAGGTTTATAACCCTAGTTAGGGGACATATAACCCACTTATAGAGGTTATAACCCTGGTTACTATCCACTTACTAAGTATCCTGAACCTCCAAGTATAGGGAGTAAAATCTCTTCTTGTCGTTCGTTCGAAGGCACTCGGACCCTCGGCAGGTACTGCAAATGCCACATGGGTCTTCCTGGGAACCGTCATCGTTCCGGAAAGCCCAGAGGATCAACAGTGAAGTTGGAGGTAAAACCCTATCCCATAGGCTCAATGTATGGTATATTTACGTACATTTACCAACCTAAATGAGTAGGTAAATATACCATACAGGGATCCTGTGGGAATGAGTAGAAGAGTGGGAGTGGGAGTGAGACCATCACAGCGGTGTCCGGCACTTCATCTTGATTTGCAAGCACCAGCGGCAATGAATTTGCAATTTGATGGCAGCCTGCGTTTCAAATGGGTTGAAGCCACCACTTAAGGAAGGATCCTGAAGGTGTCCCAGCTAGTCGTGGACTTCTCTTCCGGGACCCCACTTGGATGGTTTCAGGACGGAAGTTATAGGGAGGTTAGGATCAGTGCGGATATTTCGCATTTATAAATGGGGTATATCGGATCCTTAAAAGCTCCCGCGATCTCTTTCTGCTTGGATGTCCCAGGAAGTTAAGTGATTTAATGATTCGTAAGTGGGTTCATTAGAAACCCGAAAAAATATCCCATTTATGTAAGGTTGTTTTTAACCATTTACTAACAAATCGATCCGATCACTTGGGTTTCACCCTCTCTTCTGGTGGCAAAAATTGTGGGGTGAAACCCACACACCGGCACCGGCCCGTCGGCACTCACTCTCCAAGGTGCCCACCGCAGCACTCTTTTGGGAGACCTTTCAGATTCGTGCTGTGGCATGGTACCTTTGACCCACAGCTGAGATTTGGGGGTTTAGTGAACCGCTTTGGAAAAAAATCCATGTGGAGTTGGGTGTATGTGTGGCGTGGCGATCCTGGGGTGAAAAATCGAAGAGTTCCGAAAAACTGTATCTTTTTTTGGTGGTGGCCACTCAAATATGTTTTGGAATTTTCATCCCGATCCTTGGGGTTTCATGATCCAATTTGACGAGCAGTTTTCAAATGGGTTTGTTCAACCACCAACTAGGTATAGTCGTTTGTTTTGCTGTGTGGGCGGTTGGTTGGTTGGTTGGTTGGTTGGTTGGTTGGTTGGTTGGTTGGTTGGTTGGTTGGTTGGTTGGTTGGTTGGTTGGTTGGTTGTTTTTGTTTGGGCCGGGGGAAAGGGAGGGGTTATAAGGAGACCTTTTTTTTTTCGGGACATTGTAATTGTGAGACAAAAGAGCTAACAACAAACATGTGTAAACAAAATACTCCCCGGAAAACTAACATGTCCCCTGAAAATTAATGGTTGGAAGATGTATTTCCTATCAAAACAGTCCTTTTTTAGGGGACATGTTAGTTTTCTGGGGTGTACATTCAAAAATTATGAAATCTTCCTTTCGGGGTGATTGAATGGATGTTTGGGTGACCATGAAAACATTGATTTTTTTGTGCGTTCAAACAGCACCGGAACTGTAGAGTTTGCTGGTACAAGTTGGAATTGTGTATACAAATGATTCAAATGATCATAGGCCTGGTTCTTGGTAACTCTGTCATGGGCCTTCATATGCGCAGATATATCCCAAATGCTCCAAGTACTGGGAATATTTACCAAGCCATTTCCCCTTGCATGTGGCCATGTTTAACCTAGTGTAGGTAAATATTCCCTACATATCTACATGGAGCATCTGGGTATGGTTCCAAAATGACACCAAGTGTAAACTACGTTTTATGCACCGTTTTTCGAATTGTATAATCAGGGGTGCTCAAAGCTCAATGGGAACTTTTCAAGAGGATGTTCCAAACCAATATCGGATCCATGTAGGGAATATTTACCAAGACATTTCCATATATTTCCCCTGGAATGTGGCCATTTTTTACCTAACGTATGTAAACCCTGGGCTTCCACCACCATTCAAAATTAATGGTAGACCCAATTTCGATGATTAAAACCCTTAGGGTTCAGCAATGGTGGCTATATTAACACCCATTGTTTTAATGGTGGTTGGACCAGGGTAAATACTCCATACATAGATCCTATGGGTCCCATCATCTAAGATCTGGGGCTGTAAAGCTTGGGCAGTCGACCCACTGGCTGGGCAGTAGACCAGCACAATTTGAAGGACCTTCAAATTTGTTAAAACCCAGGGGTGATTTTTGGGAGGATTTCCCAGTTAAAAGTGGTTGATTGGTGTGTTTTTGGTCCATCTTCGGGATTAAGAATAATATGATCTTGTTTTTTTTTGTTATTTTAGAGGTTTATGTTTTGTATGTTACTTCAAAGTGCATATGCATGCAATAGGATTGCGCGGTACTTCTGAGAGATGTGGAGGCGTCATTCTTTTTCAGAAGTCGGGTTGGTAGGCCCATCACCACCCACCCTTCCTGAAACTTCTGTTTGTTTTTTTTGGTGATTTTTTAGGGATTCTACCATGGTAAATCAGCATCCAACCACTAGGTGGTGGCAACTCAAATATTTTTTATGTTCATCCCCATTTGGGGAAGATTCCCATGTTGACTCATATGTTTCAAAAGGGTTGAAACCACCATTTGGGGAATATGTTTGTCATGTTTTTATTCCAACCACCTCAGAGCAAATCTCAGAAATCTGTTTGTATGAGATGTACTGAACGAAAGTGGAAGCATCCTATTGAGCTGTTTCTGTTTAGATAACCCAAAACACATGCACGGATTGCACAGCATTTTTAAATCAAGAAAATCTTTTCAACATTTGATGAGTGTTCAAAGGCTTGGTAGGTTGTTTGATATTGGGGATTATACTGCCCATTTGTATCCGGGAGTATTAAAAAAACAATATAAGAGATCTATAGGCAAACTTTTAACATTTGTCATCAACAAAAGGGTGTAGGATTTGTTTCTGGTGTTTGGGGATTGATTCGGCATTCGGACTGGCCTGTCTTCTCAGCGTTAACAAAACATTCGTTGTGCACTGAGGCAGCACTACTGGATGTATGGTCCAAAGCATTGGTAAAGACAGCGAAAGTCTGGTTGGAAAAATTACCAACTGCCATCCATTCAAGCCAATTGAAATGCACGAATCGCCAAGCTTATATAAAGTAGCTGAGCCCTTTTTTAAAGTGATGCCGCATTTAGCACAAACGGATGTGACCTGCCTCTTATTGGGTCCAGAATCATCTACTGGTTCAGTAAAATCTGACAAGGTAGTTCAAAGTTCGGGTACCCGGGACACTAAACAAATCATACTCTCAGACTTTTAACGGTGTTTTTCGTGAATACTTTCTACCGTGAGAGAAAAAATATCCAATGGTCTTGTGGGGTAACTATTTTGGAAAACAAAAACCTTGTACACATATGTGGATGATATATGATGAATAGATTGAATGATATACCTTTGTGGGAACTATCACATCCCCTACCAAAAGGCACCTTTGAAAGATGTTTTTCCTTTTCCCAAGGGGGGTTTTTGTTATTGCCCCGCAGGGCAACCATGATAGATTTGAATCATTTCACATCTATACATTGGCGCTTTTGTTCCCTTGCGCCGTGCTCGTGTTAGTGGCATCACAGTGGTCTTGCGAAAAAAAATATCTATTGAAGTCTTAGCAAGACACCCCGGGGACAGGAGATTGAGAGCTGTAAATGATGAGCTTAGTGAATGATGACGCAACTTCACGGTGACAAATGGTCCCAAATGGCAAAGGAAACTCCTGAAATACTACCATTTGAACTGGTGGCTTTGAGCAGTTTTCATTTTCGCTCATGCCCATAGGATCCATGTATGGTATATTATATTTACATTCACCTACATTTAGTTGATTTTGATGGTAAATGTACTTAAATGTACGAATCAATGTACCATACATGGATCTTATGATATATATATATATATATTTTGAAGCAAGATTCCTGGTTTGATTGGTCACGCATGTTGTTTTTTTTCAATGGGTCAATGGAGTTTCCTGGTTCCCTTAATAGGTGGTAGGTACCATAAAATCACCCAATTGGCAAGGACTATAAGTGGTATATTAGTGGTATATACTGCCTATTGGGGGATTATATGGTACCGATCCCACCTATTAAGGGAACCAGAAACAACCATTGAATGGGGTTGAAGGTCAAGGAGAACTGGTGCAGGTTTGTGTCCATCAATGCTGATAGTAATTTCCCTTTGGACCGCAACAACCCATGGAAAACTGAAGGTTTTTCTAAACCCCCAATATATGGGGGTTTCCTAAAATGGTGGTACCCAATAACCATGGGTTTTCCTACAAAAATGATCATTTTGGGGTGTTTGGGGGTACCACCATTTAAGGAAACATCCATATGGGTTTGTTCACCCCTAAAAATGAAGGTTTCACGTGGATTCTCATGGTTTGATGTATTACACCTATATCTCCGCTTCCTCAAACTCTTGTCACTTGTTCCCTAGATATCCAAACGCTTGGTATTTGGAACCAAAAACCCACCCAAAACACCGAACCTCAAAAGGTATTTGGAAGACTAGGGGTTGATCAAAGATGAAATTCGGAATGGAATATGCCCAATTTTTTGCAACAAAAATCCTTCAATCTCCGTAACAGTTGTCGTGGGTGTCCCAAAACGGCCCACGTACGTGGCTGTGACACCTCCTTAAGGGTAAGCCGAAACGCAACCCAAATGGTGACCTTCACCGCCTTTCGGTGAGAAAGAATGACGTGAGAGATTCCGAATCATCTTCGGTGAATGGCATGCATAGCATGGCGACCTGAATCTGATGTGAAGCAACTCACCAGAGTTGAGGTTTGAAACCTGAGAATGGTTACTGACTTCTTGTAAGGACTCAAGTTTCAAATTATTGACTTTGAAGAATTTATGTAGAAATAGACAACATTTGCCTTCTTCTGAGTCTGTTTTGTAGTTGATTCCGTGTTGAAGCTGTTCTCATTTCAGAAGGTGCTCTCAAAATTCATCAGATCATACAGCCTTTTTTGTTTGTTTTTGTGGAGGAATCTCATTTCATCCGGGGGTGTACAAAACAAAAACAGACATCGGCAATTTTGGGACAATTTTGCCCCATCTTTTGCCAATCCCCCCGAACCCTTACAGGGAGGGAATTTTTCAGGGAAGCGAAGGAGAGAAGCCAACGGTGCAGCGTATGGATCCGCAGAGTACCTCGAAACTGCGATTTTTGGTATCAAATGAAGATAAATGAGCCCTGTTTTTGTTTCAGGTGTTTTTTTCTTGATCTCCTTGTAATGGATATGTTATATTAGTTTTATATAGAGTTTTTTTATATAGATGGTCCGACCACCTGAAACTCTTGGTGGTGAAGGGAGGACTTCCAAAAGCCAATCGTCAAACAAAAACACTGTCGGTATACCGTCCCCTTTTTTTCGAAGATAGCCAGCGGGCAAAGGGGCCCCTGATGGTGCAATCCATTCGATCAGGCGAAATATGGAGAATTGTTTTTTGTTCTCCAGGATTCCAAGAGACCCATGTCCTCCCTGAGACTGTTGGGCCCCAAGCCGATCGTTATAAATGGGGGTCCACAACATCTATAAGTAGGGCTAGTTAAAACCCCAGTTACCCATTTGTAGCCCATAGGATATCCATGGTATATGGTACATTTACCTACTTTTATAAATATATATATATAGTTGATTTTGGATGGTAAAATCTAGGGAAGTATGCTATACATGGATGGTATGGGGCCCGGGGTTTATAGCTTCATTCAAAAAATTCACTGCATCAATCCGGCCCACCTTGTAACATCCACCAGGTCCCTTCCTGATCCTCCTCAGGGTGCCGAGGGACCAGCCTTACCTTATTTGGAGCATAGTATCATGGTAATCTTAGGGGCCCCCCCAAAAAAAGGCCTTATTACTAAGGGTGTCCATGGTACTTAGTAACTGGGTTATAACCCCTATATAAGTAGGTTGTAAGTCCCCTCAATAGTTTTATAAACCAACTTACTAACTAGTTACTAAGTTACTAACTTCCATGGACACCCCAGTAAAGTGAACAGTCGACCTTTTTCATTCTTCGGCCTTCTTTTTTCTCATGGATTTTCGGGGGGTGGATTTTCGGGGGATAGGGGCCCTTTAAAAGTTATCGATAATTCCCAACAAAAACACAGGGCAAGATACCTCAGATACATGACGACTCCAAAAAACCCAACGAAAATCTTGACCTTCCCTGGATTAACCACTCCTGACTGGAACGAACAGTTCCAGGAACGACCGACCCTCATCAAACGTCGTTGATTTCTTGACCTGGCATTCTCCGGTTGCCATTGGGATTGCGAAGATGTCGGAACAACCAACTTGATGCAGATTGACCACTGCGATCTTCTTCGAATCGTCATATTGATTTGGTTTGTGGAACTGGGCGTATCCGGTTTGCCATAAAATAGTATTTGTACCCCTGAGTGATGTACAGTGGATCATTCATTGAATGGACAGATTATTTGCGTTACCATTAATTACCACTAGCTATTGTTTTATATTGATGCAGGTTCTCGAACATTTACTTCTAGGTGGTGGTTTCAAATATGTTTTATTTTCACCCCTACTATGGGGAAGATTCCCATTTTGACTCATATTTTTCAAATGGGTTGAAACCACCAACCAGAAATTTACTTGTATTGAATCGCTGAATCACTGGATCCTTTTTAGCGGATGGTCCCAACGTGCCTTTTAAACCTCGCCGATAAAAATGTATGCGAAATTCTCAGGACTCTATGAAACAATCCACGACCCTAGTCTTCCAAATACCTTGTGAGGATCGGTGTTTGCACCCCCAAACAACTCCTGAGGATGCCTTTAGGGGATCCAACTACCTATTCACAAGGTATTTGGAGGATTTTGGAAGACTAGGGAGAAGACTCCAACATACCCCTGGAACATACCCCAGACCCTCAACCAACATTTTATGAAGGAATTTCCTGAAATTTCTGCTTTTTTTTGGGGGGGAATGCTCCAAGGGTATATGTTGGAGTTTCTGCCACATCGGTACATCTTCTACTCATAGCAAACAATTTGATTTTGGATGAAGTCGTTGATACGGTTGATGGAAAAAATCCAGCTAACCAGTTGAGGTTGGTAGTTTATCCCATTATTTACAAGGTTTTAGCACCATTCCAGGTGGTTGGCCTTGGGATTTCTGAACCATCAACAGTATCACATGATGGATGATTCCCTGTAGACCAATTGATGTTTTTTTTTTGAGGTTACATCTCACCCTCCAAAGCCATGGTCTATGAGAGTCCGGAAGTCCGCAGACTTGATTCTTTTGTTTGTTAAGTTTAGTGGTTTGATTTTTTTCGGTTTCTACCATGGGATTTATCGCCATGAGCAACCACCATTTGTTTTTTATTGTTTGAACTTTTTCCAACCACCATCAAGCAAATCTAAGTAGTTTGAAGTATGGATGTTTTAA
Organism: Breviolum minutum Mf 1.05b.01; assembly: GCA_000507305.1. Lineage (NCBI taxonomy): Eukaryota > Dinophyceae > Suessiales > Symbiodiniaceae > Breviolum > Breviolum minutum. The sequence goes on along the minus strand of DF240677.1, from coordinate 47,484 downwards.
TCATCCAAAGTTGTGGACCATTATTTTACAGTCACCTTGACTTCCAGGTTGTTGGTTCAAACATTACACGTGATAAACTGCCATTCAATGGGCTTGGGAGACATGGATAGACTAGAAACACACACACCCTTGAAAATGAACGTCTGGAACCTTGAAAGATTTCCTAATTGAAAAGGAAATTAATCTTCCAAACCTCCATTGATGGGGTTCCCTGTTGATCTTCTAGGGTGTAGATACCCTAAACACCCAGTAAACCTTGTTACAAATTTGCTTACTAAAAGTCTTCGAGGGTAATTCGTCCCCAGATTTCATGAACGAAGGTACAGGTAATCCAAATCTAACGCGGATGCTCAATGAATGGTATATTTACATTATTTACCTACATGAACCCCCCCTAAACTACCCAGTTTTATAGGTAAAGCTCGACCATCTCCAAGGAGTGGACCTGGGTATGATAAATTCAAATCCTTCCAAGCACCCATCATTTTTTTCAACAAAGATCGACTGTTGAGTATATATGTTGACCTGCATCAACCCGATAGGAGGCTGTTGAAAGAAGGACCTCTGTTACCCAAGTGTCACTTGTGTTTTCCTAGGAGTTCTTGACCCATATGATGATCATGATGATGCTGCAAGGTGGGCCCTCAAGATCCCATCGTGATAAATGAGTTATAACATTTATAACTCTTATAAATGGCCGAAAATAAATGGGTAACTGGGGTTATGTCACCCTACTTAGAGAAGTTATGGGCCCCCATTTAAAACTGATAGCTGCTCACCTTGTGTTAATCAAGCTTCCAAAGTTGTGTGAGGCAAGCACATAGCCTTAGCCCCTCAAACATGATGCTTGCAAGAGGATCCTTTTGACATTTGAAATGGTCCCTTTCTTAGAGGGATATGTTATGACGTGTCCATTTTCAGGGGGTCATATTCATGTAGGTATTTACAACAGCAGATTCAGGTCATTGGGTTTCAGGGTCCGAGGAATTTTATAATTTCAGGTCCGGCAAGATGGGGGGGTCCGAACGCCACTTGCTGCCCCATTGTGTCAAGCTGCTTTCCAAATAACTCTGTGTGGTGTCAAAAAAATAACACCAAGACATAATGTTGATGGAAGAAATCTGGTTAACCACCTGAAATGTATAAAACCTTGTAAATCATAGGATATTCTCCAAATCAACTGGTGAACCCTGGATTTCTTCTATCTAACATGACAACATGACCAAGGTGCTGAGTGGTCAACACCCACAAGTAAATCTTTCCATGTCCAATTTGAGTAGTGGAAAGTGGATATCAGAATAGCATTTGGAATTATGGACAGATGATGGATATGAATGGATATGGTATGTTATGTTATGTGTATTTTTATAGTTTAATGCGTTGAAACTCTCCATTCGTTGTGTTTTTTGCCATTGGTTTATATGTTGCGATTTATGCTTGTATTGTTCATGTTGTTGTTGTGGTTGTTGCTGCTGTTGCTGTTGCTGATGTTGCTGATGTTGTTGTTGTTGTTGTTGTTGTTGTTGTTGTTGTTGTTGTTGTTGTTGTTGTTGTTGTCGTTGTTGTCGTTGTTGTCGTCGTCGTGGTCGTTGTCGTTGTCGTTGTCGTTGTCGCTGTTGTTGTTGTTGCTGCTGTTGTTGCTGTTGCTGTTGCTGTTGCTGTTGTTGTTGTTGTTGCTGCTGTTGTTGCTGTTGCTGTTGCTGTTGCTGTTGCTGTTGTTGTCGTTGTCGTTGTCGTTTTTGTTTTTGTTGTTGTCGTTGCTGTTCTTGTTGCCACTGTTGTTGCTCGAAACAGGTGTCACCAAGTGTCGCTATCACCACTCAAACAAAAAAAAGCAGATGGATTCCCACATGTTTATCCTACAAAAAAACAGCTGTTACGTTGGGGCGTAAGTAACGTGCCGTTCCCTCCATTCTCGCCGCCGTGGTTCGTTACAAAGACGTCCAAGATTTTTGTAAAGGAGCCCCCCGCAGACATGGCCCAGACCAATTCTTGGGGAGCTCTATCCGTGAGCTGCGGAGCTGCTGTGCGAATGCTGGCGAGTAGTTGGTAGTTGCGGAGCTGCTGTTTTTGTTTAAGGTCTTTGTTTACTTTCTACCATGGTAAATCACCATTAAACCACCATTTGGAGAAGACTTTTTTTTCCCACCACCTAAAGTATCTAAATCTACGAATGTAGCTAAATATACCTCCAAAATCGGAGCTGGGACAGACCCGGTTGAACCAACAGACGATCATGGCCAGTGATTCTGATTTCTCTTTACATTTAGCCACCAACGGCATTGCCTTTGTGTTTTTGTTTGCTGAGATCGGTGTGGTTTGAAATTATTCCCACAATATCAGTACAAACATGAACACTTGATGAAGACTTGTCGTTTTTTTACGATGTCTTGCAATGTTGGCACTAAAGATCATGTGTGTATTGGGTGTCGTGGGTCTTTGTGTTTGAGAGACATCTAAAAAACATTGTCATCACAAGCCTGACGAATTCACTACTAGTATGTGTGATTTTGATTTTGCTAGGCAGACAAACACAGCTGGCTGGAGGATCTACCCTCCCTGAACCTAACATGTACCCTGCAAATCAATGGTTGGAAGATTAATTTCCCTTCGGGATGGCCTATTTTCAGGGGTGAGCTGTCAGTTTCAGGGAGTGTACATTTGGGAAATGTATACTCATTGCACAGGTATGTTTGACATGTTGGTGTGACTTTCTTTGCGGGCTATGTTACAATGGTCTGTTTGTATGCCGTTTCCCCAGTTAAAAGACTGTTGTGATTTGTAGGCTTCCGCTGGGTTTATACAGTACATGTATATTTGAATAAAAATATATGTATCTCCCTCATCCGTAGACATCCAGTCATACCTAAATACTGACGTGGATTGTGTTTGGGGTTTGGAATTGGACTCTTTTTGTATTCTCGCCAGCGGTGCACCCGTCCAGTGGACCCTCAAAAAGCTCACCGAAGCCCTACGCTGAAAGAGATGAAGACAAAAAAAAGTGGCATTTGTTTGTTGAACGGTTGATCAGGGATCATTAAATGGGAGCCATTGTTTTTTTGGGAATCAAACTTCATGCATATTTATGGTATATAATGTGTTGTTGGATTTCCCCGAAAACAATAGTGCATGAATTTTTGGTAGGTGTCATATTTCATGACCCTGGTTAATGGTGGGCAACATCCATATATACAAGTTGATCTACCTGGTAGCCCGAAATGGTTGTTTCGGTTGGGATGCAGTAGCGTTCAACATCGGTGACTTGTTTGCCGGGAAATTTGCAGCCGGACTTCATGAAATTAGGGGATCAAATCCTGCAAATTAGGGGATCAAACCCACAAAAAAGTGCCTATTCTTTGGGTTAACATTACATATTGTCCCCCGCCCCGAAACCAAGTAAATTCATCACCACCAGGAGAGTGCATGTTTTTTGGGGGGTTCCAGGGATTCCCACTTTTAAAACCCATCATTTGCCACGATTGCATACCCAAGTTATGACTTATAACTCCTGGTTTCTTGGGAGCCCTTTTCTTGCAACATTGGAGTTACGTGTCACCAGCTAGAAGTAGTAGGTTATGTGCTCTTCCTGGAACCCAAATGACCATTGTTTTGATTGGAAGTTCGGCCTTGTTTGTTGGGAGGGTTGACCTTAAGAATCAGAGGTCATTTTGGGTGCCAGATATACATACCCCCCAGGGAACTAACATATCCCAGCTTGGGAAAAGGACAATCATCTTCAAAATGCCATTTTTGGGGGATATGTTACTTCCCTAGAGGGTATTTATTTTTTTTGCACACATATTATGTATAATTGTTATAGGAGTGAAGATTTCCCCAGTGAAACCCATTTTAATTTTCATGCCATGAAAAAGATGCCCGTTCGTTGGAAAACCCTAAACAATCCTAGAGGCCCATCTTGAATCCTAGAGGCCCATCTTGATGCCTTATGAAGAATCACTCAACCCTGGGATTCCAACCACCATTAAAACTATGGGTGGATTTATATAACCAACATTGCTGAACCCTAGGGGTTTTAATCATCGAAATTGGGTCAACCATTATTTTTAATGGTGGTGGAAGCCCAGGGTCAATGGTTGATTGATGTTTGATTTAGTCGATGGTTTAATGGGTTGCAACTCCCAAACACTCAATGTCAATGTATGGTATATATGTATCTACGTGTCCTCCCTAAACTACCCACATGTAGGTAAGTAAATAGATCGGTCCCATCGAGTGTTTGGGAATTAATGATTGCCAAACCCAAAATCATCAAAAATCAGTGTGCACCCCTGAAATTTGGAATACACCCCTGAAGATTGACATGGAACATGATCATGGAGGTTTGGAAGATCATGTTCCTTTCCTTTCATGGGTGATTTCTAGGTTCCAGCCGCTAATCTTCCAGGGTGTAGATACCAAAAATAGCCATAAACATCAAATTTCAGAGGATCAATGGTCCTGGTATAATTCACCTACAACCTTACCATAGGAATTAACTATATAAATGTAGGTAGATATACCGTTCGTCCCATGGGAATCCGTCATGGGAATGAATGATTGCACCGAGGTCTTGACCAAAATCCGCGCCCGGCAGCCGCATTGGTCACAGTTGGGGAGTTCTCAGACTTGGAGAGAGCTGGTGGTTTCATCCGGATATATGCTAAATGTATGAATATATATTGTTTATATATTTATACACATAGTAATTGAGATCATAATCATGATAATACATGTACTTATTGTCAAGGATTTTTAAATTACATAGATACATGCTATTATATATATATACACATGATATGATATGTATACTATATGTTATGAATAAAAGTTTGATTTAACATGTTTGTTTTAGATATGTATTTTCATACTAAGCAATGTGGACCCACAACAAAATGTTTACCACTATTTTGGGGGAAGATTTCAAGTTTGACAACTTCAACAGAATGGGATGTTCTTGAAGGCATATGGTGATTGCAATATGAGTTGCTCTTTTCTAATTCCCGGATGCTCAAAATGTATTGGCATATTTTCCTACATGAAAATCCCCCCCCAAAAAAACTACCCAGTTTTGTAGACTAATACGCCATATATTTTTTGCATCTATGATTCGGAAAATTCATTCGCCATGGACCTTTTTGTTCGCCCCTTCTCCTTTATGAACCGTTTACGCCCCCAAAGTTTAACAGCGAGTTTACCCTGAAAACTTACATAGTCTTCCAACCATGATTTTTCAGGGTAAACAACATGCTGTTTTTTTCTTGAGGGCTTCGCCTCAACCGCTGAGGCGTTTCCTGGCGCTATCACCACAAGCCAAAGACTTTGTCCAGGTGCGTCACGTTTACCGGAGTTTCAAGGCTCAATGCCAATTTCAGAGAAGCCCAACATACCCCTGGAGCATACCCCAGACATCCCCAAACTCCCAAATGAAATGTTGGTTGGGGGTCCGGTGTATGTTCCAGGGGTATGTTGGAAAATTCTTAGACAATTGGCATTGATTTATTTTGTTCAACACATGGTAATGTTTTTTTTAATGTCAGAATGTACCCTCCGAAAAACTAACAGATCCCACCTTGGCAAAAGGAACATCATCTTGAAAAGTGCCTTGGTAGGCGACATGTTAGCAGGTTAGTGAGGGTAGATTACTTCAAAATGTCCAGGAAACAACTGCTCTTCAAATTCAGAAAGTACTTGGTGGGTTGTTTGTACTTTTCATAAAAGATTTATACATCTGAGCTACTTAGACCCCACAAGTTTACTCCAAATTCATGCAACTAATTTATATCATACAAATATATATATATATATATATTTATATATCATTATATCTATATTTTGTTTTTAAATCTCCCACGGTATTGACAGGCTCTTTAGAGTTTCAAAGGTGGACACCAAACTCAAAACTCTGGCTGTTTGTGTGCAGAAACTCTTCGTGGATGCACCAAATCGCCTTAGTGCCAAAGAAGCGTTTCTTGGATTTTATTGGGGGAGGGAATTCTCCAGGATATTGATTTTTTGAGGGAAATCATGGTGATCATTGAGGCCAGCAAATAGGGAAACCATCAAGAATCAACAGGACTTTTTGCAGCAATTTTGGGATTTTGGTGATTTCAAGAATTTGAGGCGTTTTTTGTCCGAAAACTTAGACGGTTATAGATGAAACATCATCCGTTTTAGATTTTAAGTGTGTACTGTATATATGAATGTTTTCGGGGAAGTTGCGTGTCGCATGGGACGGGATTGGCTGATTCCTACCAGTTATTTTTGTATGGTGTGATCCACAGTTGACAATTACAGTAAATGGCGAAAGGTTTGCAATACCCTAGGCTTCCAATCGCCTAACCTGAGGAGGTATGACCCTAAGACATACCTAGAACACCAAACAGATTTCAAGGGTGTAAGCGGGAAACTTGATAAATAAAGCTCGAACATGCCTGATAAGATAGATGTTTCATGCTGCTTGACAGAGGGAATGGCTGTACTCTCCATAAAGCTCTACGAGCTTTCCCCTTAAAAGACAAGATATTTTCACAGTCCCCCACTTTTGAGGCGAATATCATGTGTTTCTGTTGGAATTTGTCTGTTCCAGGCGGTCTCCGCCCTCCTGTAAACTAAAATAGGAATGGAAATCCCTTTTGTATCCTTTTGTCCTAAGTGTTTAATTAGTCACAATTATCTTTTAGGACAAAAGGTCAATTCAGGTCAATTGAGTAAATCTTAGTCTACCTATAGGTGGTGGTTTCAAATATTTTGTTTATTTTCACCCCTACCTTGGGGTTTCATGATCCCCAAATTTGACTTGCGCATAATTGTTCAGATGGGATTGGTTCAACCACCAACTATAGATACATGAATATCCCAGTTACTAACCCCAATATATCCCAGTTATAAGTAGGTGAAATAACCCAATTACTAACCATTGATCCTAACTTCCTGGTAGGTGAGTTTATCTTGACCGCCATCCTTTCGGGTCACTCCAAAAAGTGACCGTTTTCCGACCGACCTTTCGGTGAAAAAACGACCTGCGAACCGTTGGAGTTTTTGGACCCCAAGAACCTGGACCGAAACGAAGGCTTTATTTTCGGCCTGCCTATAAATATATATGAGGTAATTACAAGGTGTTTTTCCCCCGAACCGCGCAGACCCAGATATATAAATGGGGTTATATTAAATTTCACCCCCAATTTTTTTCGGCATGGATTTTTTTGGCCATTTATAGGGGATTATTATAACATTTTATAACTGGTGACCGGGCTCCAAGGTTGGAACATCCCTTCCTACGCACACAGACTGTCAAAGAGGTGGACGTTTTCGTTTCTCCTCCGTGTGGCGATTGGAAGGTGGAAGTTTCCTAAGAGAATGTAAGGTGGGCACATCTTAGATTAGCCGGACATTCCCTGAACGCTCCTTTGAGTTTAGTGTGTTGACTGATATATCAGATACATAACCCACCAAAAGTTTAACTTTTAGCAGGGGACCTAAGGGTTACCATGGTAAGGTGAGTACAAGAGTCGTTACAAATTTAGTAACCCCTAAGAATCCAGATCCCTCTCGGATCGAATAGGATTGAGGGTTTCAATCCCATCCGAAAAAGAATAGGAATAGAGGGGTAATGCCTTTCTTAGGGCGTACCTGGATTCTTAGGGAACCACCCTGATTTGAGAAAACTTGTTGATGCAAAGAAGGTTTGAACAGATGCTTAATAAATCTCAAAAAAATTACGTTTGTTATAAAGGTGTGTCCTTTTTCTGGACTGTGCTTAGCGATGAGCAGATGAGCAATGATCATTTCCCCCAACACAATTCAAGAAATCCAGTATTTTTTTTCCTTCAAGCCCCACCGGGGTGATTTTTTTTAACAAAAGCTTCAGGTTGATTGCCAAACTTTGCCACCAAAAACGCCACCATTGCCACTGCAGGAGCGTTTGTTGGAATCAGGGATCCTTCGAAGTCTTCGCAAATTCGTTCGGAAATTCCCAGCAGAAGTTTGGGGAGAAGGTTGGGAAGCTGCGAAGCGATTACATGCTGCATAATTGAAAGGTTCAAAAGGTAGGCTAGCAGAGGGTCAATATCAATTAATATGTTACTGTACCTTAACTTGGAAAAATTTTGGGAACGTCCCTTATACCCGAACAGCACCTTTTTAAAAGTCGCCAAAAAATTCAACCTTTAGCAAGGTTCCTAAGGTTTGCCTAGTTCAGAAAGGGAAGTCATACCTGAATGCCTCAATTTAGTTTTTAAGGGTGATGAGGCATTATTACTTTAGATTACCCATAGGATCCATGTGTGACGGTAGACTTACCTACATTTGTTTTTTTTTAATGGTAAATTAGTAGGTAAATATACCGTCTCATGGATCCGTCATGGGTTAGATTTGATTGACAACAAGTTCCATTCCAAAGTGTGCTTGACCAACGATGTCTTGCTGACATAGGATTCAGAACATCAATGGCTGAGATTTGCGAATTTGGGGAAGGTTTCAGATTCAGGTGTGGTGATTTTTCTTAGATTGATATACAACTACTATACATATACACGTAGAACACAACTGACCTCTTTTTTGTTGGATTGACCATCCAAAATATGGGTCATTTGACTTCTAGGGATATAAATATAAATGCATTCTATAGAATTATAGATGTAGGTACAAATAATATGCTATAGATATAGATATAGTTTGCCCATACCCAGGAAATCAACAGTTTGATTTTTGTTGATTTACAAAGCTTGTTTAGGTTGGATAAGTGGTGAGCCTCCAAGTCACTCCTCTTTCTCTTCTCCAGAGAGCCCACCAAATCGGCTCATGGGATCCGGGGGCTCCACCAAGGAAGCCTTCTCACGCCTCCTCTGTTCAAGCTCTTCCGGACTCTCTACGGGCTCACCACCATCTCTTCCATCACCTTGGGCATTTTGCTCAGCCAAAACGCCCCTCCTCTGCCTGCTGCTGCTTCTTATACTGAGCCAACAGCAGGTTCATGGCTTGTGCCACCACTGTTGTAGCATAGTCAATTGTCTGCATCATCTCCACCGTGATCATCCTCTACTTGCGGACATGTGCCCACGCCACCTTTGTCGAGGAGGGATTGTTGGCGCACCCCTTCTCCATCGAAAACTTTCAGCACAAGTGGAGGTTGCGCTAGGTCACGCGCCAAGGCAAGTTTGTCTGCATCCCATTGAGCTTGACGAGACCCCTTGGTGAGGACAGACACTTGGGCATCCACAAGCGCCAGTTGTTTCTGCACAGGGTCAATCTCAATGGGTTTGTGCTCAATAAAGATGGAGGTATCTTCAGACGGTTTCCACCACAGCCCTCTCTTCGCAATTGTTGACACAGCAGTGCACAACTACCAACTACCAGCACTCCCTGACCGCGGCGTTGAAGTACCAAAAAACTGGCTGCGGCCACGGCTGTGCCGGGTTACTGAGAAACCCTGACAATCGGCAGATCTCAGGAGCTGCAATGTCTTGAATTCAGGTTCAGGAATTCAAGGTGGGCCCAAAAACCAGTTAAAAATGGGGTTATAGTTATAACCCCCTATACATGGCCGAAAATAAATTGGGAACTAGGGTGAAATATCACCCTACTTAATGGAAGTTATGGGCTGCCAATTATAACTGGTTTTTGGATGTTTTTGGGCCCACCTTGTAGATACTTTTTAGCAACATCCTTTGGTACCGAACCTTTGGCCTGCCCATTTTTCCGTTAAGGCGCGTGCATCAGCTTTCCGTCGAGCCTTGCTTTCCATCGTGGCCTTGTCCTTATCCAATGAGGTGCCGCGGGAGACTGCCTTCTGAGGAGGTATGACTGGACCCCAAAAACATACCCTAAAACACCCTTTTGAGGAGGTATTTTGGAAGCCTAAGGATTGGAAAGGTGGGTCATTGAATGGAGAATGGAATGATGACTGTTTCAAGATGTAGTTTTTTTTTTGGGACGTATGCACATTACTGTTTTGGGGTGTATCTTTTTTTGGACGTATGCATTGAAGCCTAACTAGTTTCTGTCATAGAAAGTAGCTGGCAACCCAACAAAATTAGTATAATTAGTGATCCGATGAATGGAAAGGATCAGAATTGTTGTTTGTGTTTACACTACTTTGAAGGAACGATCCAACGAAAGTATTCCCTACAAGAAGGGCCCCTACCAATTTTATAAATGGAATTATAACTTCGCGAAGCAAGGGTAAACAACCACAGTTACCCATTTATAAGGCCATTTATAGGGATTAGTTCAACCCATTTACAACTGCCAGGGGCCAGAGTATTCATCCTGTTCCACGAGGGTGGTTTTACATTGAGTCGGTGAATTGTGGAAAGAAGGGAAAGGTACTCATTTACTGTATGTCATGTAAAGATCATAAGAACCTGCCAATTGGATTCTTATTCACTGCTCAGGAAAATACGGCATGACACTTGTGGAGATTTGATATTTTGATGCAAATGCAGTTTCCTTTTCCAAGTGATGTATGGTTTGTATGGTGTGATATCTCACAAGTAGAGGCTCTAAGATGTATTGTTGTTTTACCCGAAGAGATGAATTTTGATGAATTTTGTTTGGTATTTTTACCCTAAGAATCATGGCATCTCAAAACTGGTGGTTTGGACATCCCAAACCCCTGCGAAAAACACATCCAAACCCCTCTAAAATCGCAGGGTTACTACCGTGATTCTTAGGGTTTTCGGCTCTTAAATTTCCAGACACACCAAATGGGTGTTTCCAAAAATAGTGGTACCCCCAAATCATCAATTTTAATAAGGTTTTCCGTTATTTTCACCATCCAGTTTGGGGTACTGTACCCCCTATTTTTGGAAACTTCCAAATCGCCTTCGCCACGTTGTGACCGTAACGACGTCCCACGCCAACTTCTGCGACAGCACAGGATCGAAATATGTTGCACGAACAGTTTCTGGCGATGGATCGGCAAAAGAGAGGCGCCGCTTAACGCCATTTTTGGTGGTGGCAAGAGTGGGTGGTTGTTGGGAGGTTGGCGGCGCCTTATTGTTGGAGCCAATGAAAAATGACTTACACACCCACCATGGAAGATTGAACAACACCCCTGGTTTTAAGGAAAAAACATCTGAACCAAACGATCATTTTTCAGGTTCTTATATGTTAATCTTCGGGGGTGTAACTGTAGTTGTTTAGGAATCCCTCCCAATAAGCTCGTAGGATTGATGGTGGGGCCATCTCTTTCTTTACCTGGATATTCTTAGGGTAACAATGACATGAGCCATGCAAAAAAACCTGGTTGTTTTGGGTATATATAGGAGATTATACTACCCAGTCATGTAGGGATTGTAAGCAACCAACCACATTAGAAGGATCCCTATTAAACAACCTCAGTGTAATGGAAAGTCAAGCCGGGTTTATGTCGCGGTTCATTTGTGTGTGTGAGACGTGTTGGGAAAGTGGGAAAACAGACCCCAAAACATGCACAAACTCGTGGGAAAGCTTTCCAAACCCGGATTTTCTTTTCAGATTTTATCCTGGGATGTATAAAACCATGCAATTGGGATAACCTACCTATCAACTGGTTAGCCGGATTTCTGAACCATCAACAGGATCATTGGTTTCTGTATGTTTTTTTTGGTGGGGAACCCTGATGATTTTGGGGATGTTTTTCGCTAAGAGTATTTTGGGTTGGGATCTATGCTTCCCCCCCCACACACTTGTGTACCCCACACAGCCATAAGGTTGGTTTAGGTCGATTTGAACCATGAAATTACCACTTGGTTGTTTAGGGATACATAGGGGATTAAATATTGCCCAGTTATATAATATGGGGATTTGGGGATTACAATGAACGATTATATGGAATCCTATTAAACAAGCAGGATTCAATGAAAAGTGTTTGCGTAGCTCGTGTGGTACCAAGTATTGAAGGTGAAATACTTTCAAAAAGGGTCCGACCTAGGTGGTACTTGAAGGTTTCATTCTCAAGATGGCGACCTTACCTCTCGTGTGGCCGGCACCGATCCCTTGTGACACCCATCATTTTGCCTTATTGTTTCATTGGCATCATCTGGGAGCTGCTCGACCAGATGAATGGTTGGTGCTTGGATTTCAGCCAAATGCTACGACGGGAGTTGCGTCTCGGCAGTATCACCATAATGATGGGTGAATGACAGTTTTGTTTGCCATTGCAGTATCAGCATGGAACAGCGTCGCCAATGCAGAATGTCCAGAACATCAATCTAATTTCAACGCAGTTTCCAGACAAAAGAAGCTGATGGAAAACTGTCATAGACTCGTTGTTCCCCCAAAAACGGTGGGGCAAATTTTCCATGACCTCACTAGCAACCAACACCTGGAATCGAAATAAGGTGTATATATATATATTATAATCCATGGGCCCCCCAAACCTACATGTTTAGAGGTGTTTATGGCAAATCATATGGTTTTTAGGTGGCCAAAATTATTTTTTTTGGTTTTGGGGGCAAAAATGGTAGTTATGATATATTTCCCAGTTCTAGAAGGATTACAAGAAGCCCATTTTTTTAAAGCAATCTTCCGAACTAACCGGTGAAAGACATCCTTGTGTCTCAAAACATTCAGAGGCCTTCAACGTTTGTTGGAAATTATGAGCTTGGTGAGAAGACGTTAGCGCATAGCCTAGCATCCATGTAAGGTTTATTTTCCTACATTTACCATGAAAGACCAACTAAACGCAGGTAGATATACCATATATGGAGGGTATTGACACGGCAGCATTTGCTACAGGCACCATCACCATGTTGGAGATGAAGAGTGTTCTCGAGGCCAGTTTGGCAAGGGGGTGATGGAAGAGCAGTCGCAACAAGCTCAAAACAAGCTCAACTAGGTTCTGGTTTCAGATAATGATTTATGTTTACCCCTACCTAGGGAAATGATCCAATTTGACTTCGCGCATAATTTTTCAGATGGGTTGGTGAAAAACCACCAACTAGCCAACCAAGGACCTTTTTCCTTTTCTTTTGTTTGTTGAGTTGGTGATTTTTGTTACGGATTCGAATCCCATGGGATGCATCACCATTTTTCACCACCATTTTTCACAGAATCCAAGTTTTTGGGGGCCGGAAATCTTGTTTTTGTTGCCTCCAAGTGGTATGAAATTTAAAGAAACTATAGATTCTAAAATGCAATCTAATAAATCCATGCATGTTCTTGTTTGCAAGGAAGTATGCATCCAATCCATGGTAGTGGTACAACATCTTGCAAGATTGCTAGACCCTAAGGACCTGTTTTGAAAGGTTGTTCCATGGGTACTTGCTTGCAGTCCGTGGTGGCATAAGATTACCATATCTTATCTGGGTGGTGATGGTTTCATTTTATGTTGGTTATCGTTTTCTGTGCTTGTGTATTTGCAAATACGTGTTTGTGTAGCACAGAACTCTTCGAACATACCATACCTATACATAACTTATATATATGTGTGTTTATATTTTACACAATGACATACTAGTGTTAGACTTGTGTATCTTATGTTTGTAAAACTATCTATCTATCTTTTTATCTTTCTATCTATCTATCTATCTATCTCTTTCTTTCTTTCTATCTATCTATCTATCTATCTCTTTCTTTCTTTCTTTCTTTCTTGCTTTCTTGCTTTCTTTCTTTTTTTCTGTCTTTCTGTCTTTCTTTCTTTCTTTCTTTCTTTCATTCGTTCGTTCTTTCTTTCTTTCTTTCTTTCTTTCTTTCTTCCTTTCTTTCTTCTTTCTTTCTTTCTTTCTTTCTTTCTTTCTTTCTTTCTTTCTTCTCTCTCTCTCTCTTCTCTNTCTTTCTTTCTTTCTTTCTCTCTCTCTCTCTCTTTCTCTGTTTATGTTTGTATCTGCGTGTATATCCAGTATTTCATCATCTTTGCGGATCCCAATCTAAATCAGATCAATCTAAACATCCAATTCTAAATCTCATCCAATCTATCGACCCCTAGACATCCAGGGGCCACCTCCTGAGGTTCAGTATGACTGGACCCTCTCAAAAAAATATTGATCAAACACCGAACCGCAGAATGTATTACTGGCCTGGTCTTCCACGTGTTTTTGTTGTTGTTTCTTTGCTCGAAAAGGAGAATTTCCATGTGGATGGAGCGGAAGCTGAGGTGGGCTGGATTTGAAAATTCGCACAACCTCGGAGCCTCGGGGTCTCGATTTTTTCAAAGCACCTCGGGGGTTCGGGTGGCCCTTAGGGAAGGAGGATTCATGAAGGGTTTTATCTACATTGCTTAGGCAATGGGGGATTTTCAGGAACTCAAGCCTCATGAACCCTACATGAATGCTAGGCACCAGGTTTCATGGGTTTTTTGGTTACATGATGGCTACTTTTCAGGGGTTTTTGCCGGTTGCAAAGGGTAAATTATAACGACTTTCGTTCCCGCCGGTTGGTCACCCCAAATGGTGGTGCACAGTAAGGGAATCTCTCCCTGGTTTATGCCTATCTCTATTTGACCACTGGACTCCGTCGATCGGATGCATTGCCTTTGAAGCTTGCAGAGGATCCGAAGTCACACCGTCGGATGGCGATTCTGGAAGCCACACTCATCACATCTCATTGCTCAGCAATGGATGGAGTACATGAGATTTTTTTTTAGAAATTGCCAGGGGATAGGAGGGACTGAGTTCCAACATGATTATGATGTTACTGTATTCTTTGTTTGGTTTTTTTCGTGAATCGCTGACTTTTACAGATTTTGCAGTGGCCAAATTCCGTATGCATTTGACTTACCCAAACCTGCACATGTGTTCTTTTGAACAGCGCTCTGCACTTGGAAACCTATCACGCCTGTACGTTTAAATGTACATGTTGTAACTAGTCACTACAATATGTAGAGAATATGTTAGGTCGGAAAGGGTTATTGGTGTTTGTTCATTGCATTTTTTTGAAATATGATCTTTGTTTGTTTGAATCATGTTACACTACAAGAAGAAATTGCTAATATCCAAATATACTGGTATCTCTGGTCTTCCAAATACCTCTGAGGTGAACGGTGTTTGATCGGTTCCATTTTACTGCTATAGTGATTGGTTATAGCGAAACCTTATATTGGCTTAGTAAAATCCCTATATATAACTGGGTAGCATCATCCCCTATATAAACCCAAGCAACCTGGGTAGTATCTTTCTTTGCCTTGAGCGTTTCATTCATCATTCGTATGCAGGCCTTGTTCAGTTGCTTGGACACTGACAATGACGATGAAATCGAGTATAGCGAGTCGGGGTAGCTCAAAATCGTTGGATCAAACTATCATAGGGAAAATGGTGGTTTAAAACCCATTGGGATGGTACCCTGGCTGTTTAACCCGCCCAGGAGCCCTTCGGAAGGGGATTGGGACCCAATGGATACCCACTATATATCAGGTGTATATGGGTTGAGTTTCTAAGGGTACCATGTTCCCTGTGATAAGGGTAAGACGGCAAAAAAAACCAGAGGATGCATGGGAATGGTATATATTTTTTACCTTCAGGTAAATGTAGGTAGAACATATATATATATATACACTAGGTACATGCCCTAAGGCATGTCGGTTGTTAAAAGGTGTATCGATCGAGGGTGCCCCATGCTGTATATCATATGTGTGACCGTTTATGCATATATGGAACTTACAGGAATTGCTTTTTGTTGAGCTTGCCCCTTGCAGAGTCGGTTCTCCAATAGGTTTTCGATATACAAATATCTGGAACCACATACAATAGACTGCTGCTTGCAGCGTGTGCCGCCGCTTGACGCCCACACAACAACCTCGCTGTGGCCATTGCTGGGAAGTGAATACAAATTATAGCGCTGTTCAGCAGATTGCCTTTGCTGGTGCCAGAAGTGGTGGCTACACTAGAATTCAAGACCCTTTGGTTGATGTGAAAAAGGTTACAAGCCAGGTTCCTCCTGCTGCCAAAACAAACCTTGGCAAATTTGCAGGAGATCTTCTGATTGAAATGAGGATTCTAAGGCAGGCAGAACCAAGTGGTTGCAAGCCTGGCAGGCCAACAGGGCCAGCCGCACTTGTTCTTTGTAATTTTGGGTAAGACGGGGGGGGCACCAGCTAGATAATACACATGATCTCCACCAAATCATTACCAGGGCGCTCACCCTAAAAAAGATAGAGCGTGACTGCAGTGCCGTGAGCATTTTGATATAGAATTTCAACCCGTATCGAATGAAAATGATGTTTTTTGCAGCGTGTTGCCAAGATGGCTCTCCCGACGCATTCAATGACAGCGTGCACATTGGGAATTGACTCAATTGATGCGCCCTTTATCCATTGATGTGCCTTTTTGTAGGACAGCGTGGATATGCAGTGATGTGCCTTTCCCGGGCTTGATGTGCCTTAGGGTGCCCACCAAGTACCAAGTCAAATGGATCCGAACGGGAAAATTTATAAATTACCTATTTTTCAAAGGATCAAACAATGCAGCAAATGTAGGGTAAATTTGAGGGATCCACCCGTGACATAGAAATTTATCCGACAAATCGAAATTGATGTGCCAAAAGATGGTAGATATGCTACCTTCCAAGTTGGTAGTTCATTAAAAACAACTATCTTCAATTCCAACACTAAGTAGGAGTAGCACCATCCACATGTTTAGCTAGAGCATGCCTCGGAAGTTGAGGATTTGCCTTTGAGGGCGTAACATTTACATGTTTGCTTGCTGAAGTAGTAGAAAGCTAGCTATCCAATAGTTGAAGAAACACGTGGTTTACCATTTTGTTTGGTAAAATGTAGGTTCGATCTGGTTTCTCAGTTTATCACTTTGAACATGTATACATCGATTAAGCACCCCTGAATTGGATTGAAACAAAAAAACAACGATTTTACCTTCTTGAAAAATGAGACAATCCAACATGGGCAAAGGGCAGGGGTCTTCACTTTTCGTGGCAGTGAGGTTTTTAGCGGCAGCGCTCATTGGTCGTGTTCAAGTGCATGAGGCTCGTGGTGTTTTTATTGTGAGTGGCGACGAGAGTGGGTGAATGTTGCCCGGAGGTGTTTTTGAATCCTATATTAGTTTTTGACAAATTAATGTCTACAATAAATTATACATATCATTTGCATACCTGGAACCTGTTTGTCCTCGGTTTTGGGGTTTGAACCCTCCAAAAGAAGGCCCACCCTCCATTCAAAACAGGGTCATTTGGGTTCCAGGTATATGTATATTTTTTTTTTACATGCTGCATATGTGCTGATTGATTGTGACAGATGATACTGAATGATCATAGCGTCCCCATGGCCTTCCAGCCATAGTTGCATGGTTTTATTTGTGTATTGATCTTCGGGTTTTTCAAGAGCCCAATTGAATCCCCAAGAATGAATGGGTAGATACTCTTCCTTCCATAACCATTTTGAAGTGGAACAATTTGATGTCTTCAGATCTGAGTTTTCCTGAAAATTCGGGGGAAAAATTCTAGTGAACCATGGAAAAATGGGTATTCCTTGGTGCATGTGAAGAGTTGTACAGATTTTCTCCTAGTATTTTTGTCACACACAGAAAAAATACGACCAAAATACAGGGACTTTCGAACTGATTCCGATCAATCGAAAGGATTTCCCCTTCATTTATGTCCCATTTTGGGTGGTTTTAAACATCACGCTTTGGCCGGGTTTCACATGATCATAATTCAACTGTAATTTTTTGTGATGTTTAATAAGGGGGACAGCAGCAAACCCCTGTTAAACTCTACAAAGCTCGATGACTGGAAATTGAACTAAAGGTGGTTTCATACACATGTTCCGTTTCCCTAGACATCCAGTCATACCGAAACTGAGGTGTTTTGGGGTGTTTGATCGGTACGGTTTTTGAAAAGGTTCAAATCCCGAACCTCGGGTCATGTCGGTGGCCCTGGATGTCTAGGGTTTTGTTTATTTCCTTCCCCTACCTTTTCTTGTGTGAAAGGGGCTCAATCTCCACCTCCAAATGATTCCTAATGTTTAGTTGCCTGGAAACCTGTTTTGGAGGATATCTAATAGCATTGATGAAGGTGACATTTCTTAATCCCACCAGTTGTTTGGCAAAAATCCGCATCCAGAATTTAAGCCAACATGAAAATTGAAAGATAATCTATAATGAATTTTACTCACCACCGTGTTGTGTTCTGTGTCTTCGGGAATCTCAATTCCAGATATCATGATTTTACTTTTACAAAATTAAGGATCAACACATGTTGGGGCCCGCAATGTAGATTGTCTAAGTTGGGTTAACCTAAGGCCGTATTAAGGGATCATAGTGATTAAGAATCTTAATGAGGCCTGATTTCCTGTTGTGACCTTTCTCGGGATGGTTAAGTGACCCCCAACTGGGAGATAAAAACCTATATATTGAATCATTGAATCACCATGGTTTAGGAATGATCCTGCTCATCCCATGAAACCACCAGGATTTGTTGCGAAAGACCTTTGGACGTTTCGACAAAAGCGAGTCAACTGAGTAGCAGTTGAGTTGGGTTTGGGAAGGATGAAGGCGTCGTTGTTTTTTGTTTAGTTCAACTGCATGGGATCGATTAAGGAAACGACATAGGAAAAATCAAGGATTTTGAACCTACCTCATGATCCTGACATGTATGTGTGTACTTTATCATGCTTAGCTTAAGGCTTGAGATATTCATGAATTTCCATGGAATATCCGTAATTTGGATTGCCAATGGCGTGTTTTTGTTTTCCATGTGTCCAAATGCTGGCTGCTGACGGGTCTGAATGTTGTGTTGACGATGCATAGAAATTGGCTTTGAAATAAGGGTAACATGACGTAGATGTTTCAATACATCCGAGGTGGTTTTAGCTGCAATTCTGAATCACTATTTACTGTTGATGGCTAAAATCCTGCACCAGTTGATGGATAGTTTATCCCGTTATCTATTTACAATTACTTTTTAATTACAAAGTTTATACATCACAGGTGGTGCAGGATTTCTTCCATCAACAGTAGTACCAGCTCCTGCTGATCATGATAATCATATAGTTGTGCACCCCCTCCCAATACAAGTGGCATAATTTTCTTGGTCTTTCGCCTTAATACCGTAAAGTATACATGGAGCAATGACACACACATTGTCACATCGGTCCTAGAAACAGTAGGCACAAGATGAGCCCCTATTAATTGTAAATAAAGTGATATCCCCTGAAAATAACCAAAAATAAATGGATAACTGGGGTTAGTTAGTTAGTTAGTTATACTTATAACCCCTATATAAGTAGAGTTATGGGCTAAAACACCCTACTTATAACTGGATTTTTCGGGACCCACTTTTGCAGTAACAAGCGAAGCTTCACTTCGACAATCCCCGGAGTCACCCAAGTGCCCCAAAGGTCCGGGACCATCACTGCGGAGAATTTGCGTTGCGTCTCTTGGTTTGCATCGCCAAACAAACGGTTGAGAGATCCTGGCAGGAATGTCCTGTAATTCTAGAGGAAGTCAAAAAAGCAGGATAAAAGTGTGTTCATGGAATGTTTATAGTTTTTTCATGTTGGGTTTTTAAAGATGGGAATTCCACCAAAAATTCCATCAATTTGTTGCATTTGTTACTACCTTTCGTTGGCTGGGTAGGGTTTTGCATTGACCAGTTCCTTGCAGAAATTCCTATAAGTCAAGCCGACCGTTAAAGCCGAATTGTCTCCCGGACTTGTTGATGATAAATCACTACAAGGTGGGACCCTACTTTCTAAGTGGTGGCCCATAACTTCTCTAAGTAGGGTGAAATAACCCCAGTTACTTGTTTAGACGGCCATTTATAGGGGCCCGATGTCCGTTTATGTATAATGATCGAAGATTTAATAAATGGGTGAATTGCACCTCCAGGTATTCGTTTCAACCACCAAACATCATCATTCTGGGGATGTTTTTCACATCCCGTCAGGGGAGAATACTTGGACAAGTGAACGAATAGAGGGGTCAGTTTGTGTAGTTTGTTTTGTTTGGGGGGAATGACCCAAGAATATCATGGTTCAAGTATATGGTACCATATTTGAAGCGATAGAGATACTCAATTACCACTCATTGCACCAGGGATTCAATCTTGGATGACCTCTGTTGTAAGTACACCTCGCACAGCCCACTATGCCCTATGCCCGACGTCGTGTTGATTTTGCAAAACCCATGCGATCCATGCGACTGGTGTAGGTAGATATACCAGTCCCAGGGATCCCAATAGGAAAAGATATGACCTGACGATATTAATAGATTTTCTACAATATCTAACTCGACCTTGAGTTGTCTCCTCGTAATCTGACAAAATCGTGGGTTACCACACGTGCGGAATTGAAAAACTTCGTGCCGTGCTTTAAAAAAGATATGTTTGTACCTGGAAGTCGAAGAACTTCCAAAAATCCATGAAAAAAGATGGTGTTGACCAAGTCGACAATTGTCTTTTTTTAGTAGGGTATTGTTTAATCATATATTGTATATAAACTTGTGGACTATTATATGAATAGCGGGCTTGACCACCAGGGTGTATGTGTGCGTTGGTTTGTGTGGATTGCCGGATAAAATCATTTAGACGTCGATCATAGTCACCTAAAGCATTCCATGTTCTTGTCAAATTTAGCTCAATTGAATCTTTAGTCAAGTTGATTCCCTGCAAATTTACCAGGTTCAATTAACCTCAGCATTGAATGAGGCCTATGATTAGGGTCTCTTCAGTGGATACTGGTCTAGAAAAAAATTACATCTTGACACCCCTGAAGTTAAACAGTTTTTTGCTGCAACATGTCCATCCCAAAAGAAATGTACAGTCTTACATCCATTTCGTATCTATTTTTTTTCAGAAAATTGTTATTTTATAATATTGTTTCGTATCGGAACTACAAAAATCCATCCCCAGCAAAAAAATGCATAGCCTTCCAACCATTTGTTCTTTTCATTATTTTCGTTGCGGGATAATCAATTAAACAGACGTACATGAACAAAAAGAAACAAAAAAAAACACATCACCTCAAGGAATATATTATTGGGATATATTAATTCATATTCAATTTCCAATACTGGGATATTCATTTATTGGGATATTGATATTATTGGAACATGTTTCAATTTTCCAAACCAATGGAACCCCATGAGATGACTTTTCCATCGTTTCATCGCTTCGCCGGATCGAGGTCTTGGGTGAACATTTTGGCACCAAAGAAATGGAAGATTTGATTCACGAGGTGAAAAAAAACAACGTTTTAAAACGGCTCGTCATTTTTGGTGGGGGAAAAAATGTTGAAAAGGGTTGGCAATGGGGGAGGGGGAGACCCCATACCATGGGAGGAAAGGTATATTTACCTACATGAATGGTTGAAATTTGATGCTAGATGTAGGTAAATATACCATGATATACCATACATGGATCCTATGGGGATGAACCCGCGTTTTTTTTTGGGATGATCACTGGCAGGGAACTGTAGC
The DNA here is from genome assembly GCA_000507305.1 of Breviolum minutum Mf 1.05b.01. Lineage (NCBI taxonomy): Eukaryota > Dinophyceae > Suessiales > Symbiodiniaceae > Breviolum > Breviolum minutum. The sequence goes on along the minus strand of DF240677.1, from coordinate 26,143 downwards.
AAGATCTAGTTGCTTAGTTTTCAGTTGCTTAAGCTCCCAGGTCTAGGTGAAAGATGAACTGAGGAGGATCTTGGAGGATCATCCCATGTGGTAAGTAGTTAGCAACCATGGTGATTGTAAGTCCCCTAACTATATAGGGTTGTTGGGACCCCTTCCAAATGGCCTTTTCATGGCTTATAAATGGGGTGATCCTAACTACTTACTAACTGGGATGATCCCCCACTCCTCCAAGTGGGGGGGTGATGGGTGGCAATGGGTGGAGATGGACCCTAGTATTTGGCAAAAAAATCGTTGGTGTTTTTTTGATGGTTAAAGATTCAAGTGGTTGGTCATGTCAAACATGATGATATGTGGCGATATCTGCTGATCTATTGTTTTCTGGAACTGGAACCCCGAAACAACCATTTTTTTTGAATGGATGTTTGGTGAAACACCCATTCTTCATGCAAAGATTTGGAATCATCGAAATTGAAACAACCATGTTTAAGTGGATGTTTAGGGTTCCGGGTAAAGATGTTAAATATACGATCGTACCACAAAAAAAAATAAAATCTGTGCAGGTGCTGTGATATTTTGAACACCAGACCCCCCCCCTCAATCATTGAGGCGGGAAAAAACAAAACATCTTTTAGGGTGGTTGTTTAGCCATTCGTTTTTTTTTTGTGACCACACTTTCCTAGGTGGTAGTTTCAAATACTGTATGTTTTATTTTCACCCCGATCCCTGGGGAAATTGATCCAATTTGACTTGCGCATATTTTTCAATAGAAGTTGAAACCACCCATTTTCTTTCGACTCCTGAACCTGGACTTGAAGAACTTCACCCTTTACAGAAGAATGAGTGGATTTTTGTGCATCTTTTTCGAAGAAATATAGAGATTGTACCACTGTAACTATTCCCCAATGTCGTTAGGGCGCTTTGAAAATGGCCCTTTAGCATAATAACGTGATGATTCGTTGTTTTTTTGTCCTTTCGTATGCAAGTTTGATGTTGGTATCTAAGAGGTAAAGAGGTTTGTTGATTATTGTTTTGGGAGGGGTTTAATGGTGTAACATGGGTGTAATGGTGTAACCTTTGTCAGATTCCACAGAATTCCTCTTAAACATTTCTCCAGGCAGATCAGAGTGGGCCTGGGCAGATCGACTATGATGAGTTAGGGATGCACAGTTAGGGAGGTGAAACAACACATGAAGCAGGGAGATACAACAACAACAACAACAACAACAACAACAACAACAGCAACAGCAACAGCAACAGCAACAGCAACAGCAACAGCAACAGCAACAGCAACAGCAACAGCAGCAACAGCAACAGCAACAACAACAACAACTGCCTATTTAGGTTCTATTCACAGACACTTGTATTAGAATATATATAGCCATTTTGCATATAGTCATACCACCTTATCTGGATACCACGGTTCTTTCCTGTGTTGGGTATGGCAGGAACTAAGAATGCAGCAGATAGTATCCAGCTTGGTTCTTGGAGAGGGAGCCTGTTTTTCAACCCCTTCTAAGGACTTGCAAAAAAATGAAACATTCAGATTGAGCCCTGAAATTGAACAATTCCAGCACGTTCCGAATAATATCCTAGTATTCGAGGTATACCTTGTTATATACTAATATGATAAACACATAGAGGTGAGTTGATAGTGATTTGGATGAGTCAGAAGTTGTTCTCATTACCCCCAAATCCTGCAGAGGAATGGTTGAGTTTTGTATGAACAACTTGCTGTCAGGGACTAAAACCAGTCTTGAGATTGGGTGAAAAGAACTCAAGCAATCTACACTCCAACAAGCCAACATAATATACCTGCATCTTCTAGATATGTAAACAAGTCTGCCTTTTTGGTATGTTTTTGTTTGGTGAATTTCGGCAAAAAAAAATACACACTTGGAAGATCCAGGTATAATTTTATATATTTTTATCGCACCCTTTAAACATGTATGATCCATTGCATGTTGATCAATTTTGGGCATTTTGTTTCTAGTTTTTTCCTTTCTTGTTGATGGCCCAAAAAAAGAGGAGGTTGTTGGTGTCCTTAGTGTTTTTTACCAACTGTTTGAGCTGAGAGGTGTTTTTTTCCCCAAAAACCCTCCACGTCAAACCTGAAAAAAAAGGCCCACAGAAATTCATCATTGAAAAACTGGGAAGGAAAATTGTTGAACATCATCATTGAGATTTTCACAAAAAAAAAAAACTAATTTAAAGACACACAAGTTTGGTAAAACATTGACCTCTTAGAAAGCCGGTGTTTTTTTTCTGCAAAGGATGATAGGATTCTTATGGGGAGGGTGGTGATTCCCGTAATCTTCCCTAAGGTTCCCCAATCTTCCCAAACGGTATCCTTAGGGTTCCCCACTTACCCCTTCCCCTTGAACACCCCCCCCTTAAGAACCCTACAACCATTTTGACTCTTAGCACCCGGATCGTGCACTGAAAATTCAGGTTTTTGGCCTATTTCTATAGGCAGCGCTTGGCACGGACATGGAGGATTTCTGAGCATGGGAAAAACTCGCCGCAAAACTAACATGACAATGGAAAATCACAATGTTTTGACAGGAGATGCATCTTGTAAATGGTTACTTTGCCATTGTCATGTCAGTTTTGCGGGGGAGAAATCTGTAAATTTTTGGTGGTTGTGGACACATATCGTTTGGAGCCTTAAATCTTTTGGCATCACACGCTCTCATTTCGTGGCATTTGGGTAAGAGAATTGCAGAGACATTCCCAACAAATGTAGCCTTAGCAACATCTCAACTACAGAATACTACAGGCTTAAACATTTTCTGGGCTAGTAAAAGGTATGTACCTCCCAAAATGACCTGATACCAGGATAAATTGTACGTTGGTTCAATGTTGCGCCTATACATGCTATAGAAGTCATCACGTCAATTTTGGTAGGATAAAATAGGATTTGAAATCCAGTTGCCAGGAAACTAGAACCATATGTTTTTCACCAAATCGATGCCGCCCTAGAGGTTTTCTGTAGAAACTCTGTACAGGGAGTGAGAGAAATGTTTCACTACGTCTTGTTCATACGAAACCAATGTTCTATCAGTTCAAATATCACCATTGTTACTATATAGTGTTGGTGTTGTTGCGGTGATTGATGTTGCAAGGTCACAAGTATTTTAACTTCAAAACCCGTCATTTCAAATTTTAGGACTTTGGAAGTATTTTCTTCAACCTTTTGGCCCTTGGCCTGCATCTCTGATGAGCTGCACGGGCCTTGGCCATCGGGAACCTCGCAGCATGGCCCAGAGTGTGCTGGATGAAATTCACTAAAGGCAAAACTGTCAAAGTGCAAAGGAGAACTTGGGAGCGGCAGGCGCGCAATGATGCGTCCAATCTCCCTCCAGGTGTTTTCTGTTTGTTCCCTGGATATTGGAGCGATAGCGGAGCTTCTGCTTTCGCTGCATCTTGTATTAAAGCTCCCCTAGGAGTTCACGAAAGGATAGCACGCTCGCTGCCAATCAAACAGTTCACGCCCAAGAAACTGCGTGATGAAGGGCCAAAGGCCGATTCAAAGGAGGACTTTTTGGCTGTGATTGAATCATTTCCCTTAGGCATCCAGTTATTCCCCAGAAAACTAACATGTCCCCTGAAAATTAACGGTTTGGAAGATGTATTTCCTATTGAAATAGTCCCATTTTAGTGGACATGTTAGTTTTCGGGGGTGTATATTCTCAGATGATGAGTCATGCTCCGAAGAGTATTTGAGTTCCTTAAATGGTGGTACCCCCCCAAACACCTCAAAATGATGATTTTCAGTAGGAAAACCCCTTGGTTGTTGGGTACCACCATTGTAGGAAACACCCATTTAGGTTTCATTACTCCATTACCATTCTCAGAAGGTGATTGGATTCCTCGAGTTCTATGCTCCTAGCACCCTCTTTATTGGAAGCATCCTCCCCTCCCGTGTTTGCAGGTCAGATACCGATGGCTTGACACATTACAGTGTGTTACCACCCATGGGGACACAGGCGCTGTCCGATGCGGCAGATTGGAAAAAAAACATACTTATTGGGTGGAACCTGTGGTGATAGGATAAAGTGGCAAAAAAATCACTCTTTATCATGAGGTACACCCCCAAAAACTAACATAGACACCCAAAAATGATGGTTTCCAATAGGAATCTCCCATTGCGGGGGGTCCATTTTCAGGTGCCATGTTAGTTTTCGGGGGGTGTATACTGCTAGAAATTGGACCACCACCGCTGCACCATAGTAATCATATGCCATATGCCATGGTTGTTTGTTGTGTGATCACCTTGAAGCCGACCCAAAAACGTTTCCTTTGAAAATCATCCGTCCTGATCCACTGCATATTTCCTGACATAAGTCCCATCTCTGCTCAAGTCATGCCTCCATCTATGACTTACAAACATATATTTTAATCCCTAAGTCTTAGCATGTCCTACTGTTGATGGATTTCTAGGAAATCCGGCTAACCAGTTAATATGTTGGTTGTCCCATGATTTACAGGGTTTTTTATACATCCCAGTGGTGCAGGATTTCTTCTTCCATCAACAGTAAGGAAGACATGAACACCGATCGAATCCTACTCGAGTTCGGATGGGATTGTGTTTCAATTATTCCAGTGTGGTCAAATATTCCTAAATTTATGACAAATGTGGTCAAATATTCCAGTCCCATGGAGCATTTGGGAATATGAAAACCAAATTCCTGGCAATTCTGCTGGTGCCCTTTTGGGATGGTGAGTTCACATGACCCCTTCAAAGGTTGTTGGTGACCTCCAAATAGGGGATAGAAAGGTGATCATGAATCGTGTTCATCCCGTTTCCATGTCTTTGTATTTACCTACATTTACCCGCTAAACTACCCAGTTTTGTGGATAAATATACTCCAAATGCTCCATGGGATGGAAATATTTATCACGCCATTTCCCCTTGTTCATGTGGCCATTTTTCACCTTTCATGTATGGTAAATAGTCTCATCCCATGGAGCATCTGGATTTTGATAGCAGGAAAAAAACCTGAAGTGCAGAATATTTTTAACCTGGAAGACTATTAAAAGTCAATAGTCTACCCTGGAATTGTTGATGAAGTAAGTAAATCCTTACTAAAACTTTTGTTTCTTTAAGATGGATTTTTACGGATTCTACCATTTAGATCGATTTAGTAAATCACTATTTGAACAAAAAAACACCAATTTGGTAGGGAATCTTTCTGGAATCACTATATGTTTCACCACCATTTGGGGAAACAAAACTGCATCGAGTCGATGAGTCGACTCGTCGCAAATCCCAGTGTCTTCAACTCTCCAGGGCTCCATGGCGGCAGCTCCCAAGCCCATCCCAGCCTTCGCTGCGCAGAGCGATCTCGGTGTCTTGGGTTCAACCGTTGTGGGGTCGGTTGGTTCGTTGCTTGGGATCCGGTGCAGGTCTACTGGGGGACCCGGATGTCCAATTTGAAAACCATTTTTTAGGATCTGGGGGGAATCCCTATATTTTTTTTTGCCCTTTCGCCAGCTCCCAATGATCCTGGCGACCCTGCCTCTCGTGCGAGTGCAAGGCCTAAGATTTCCTCAAGTAGCGGAAAATAAAAAATGGCGGTTTGATCTGTATAGAAACTCTCGCCACTTAACGATGACCAATGAAAACTATCCGTTCTCATATGTGCAATCCTGCAGTGTCACAGCGGAGCCACAAAGCTGGGTGCACCGAACGGCCCTTCGAACCCGAGGTGATCGAAGAAGAGACGCTGCCAGTGGTTTTCGACGCACGAAGCGATGCACCGATCGACACTCTTGCCTTAGTTGTGGGCACGCCCGATTGGAACAAGGCTGTTGCGAGAATGGGATGTCGTCCAACTTTGCAGGCCAAAGTGATGTGGGCGGAACACCGAAAGTGGAATGATTCGATCATTGTTGGCAGCCAAACCGGCACACACTTTCGATCGCAGCAAGGTGATGAAGAGCCTAAAACCGCGTAATTTTGGCGTCGCTACACGACTGCTGTCGCGAGTAGCAACTGTCAAGTACATTCGGTACCATACGCTGGGAGGATACCCGACAACCAAAGCCTCGGACCAAGTATATGCTCAAAAGTCTAGACGCCGTCACTACGGCCGACAAGCCGCAAGAAAAGAAGGACTCCATTGTGACCAGAAGTTTGGCACTGCTTGGCCTGAACACCAAGGTTCAAGCTGACCTCGACAGCTATTATCTGTTTGCGAAAACTCTGGACTCGCTGGCCACGGCGTACTCGCAAATGGCGGGAATCCCTATAAAACCTTCATGTTCGGCTGTTACTGGAAGGGGGGTCACACCCAACATATGCTTGGAAGTTAGGATCCATGGTTAGGATCAATGGGTATTTATAAGTACTGGTATAGGTTATAACCCATTGATCCTGACCATTGATCCTAACTTCCAACGAGACATCCTAGTAACCACTGTTTTTTTTGATGTTTCTTTTTGGGGATTTGGCACCTGAATTTCACCGATTGGGGTTGCCAGCTATGGGTCCCATCCTACTATGTCATTCACCAAGCTGATATTGTCGATATTTGCTTGGACTATCACCAGGCTATACCAATGACCACACCTACAAAATAAGACCGGGCAGACCCACTTAATTTTCTAGTGATGTTTGAAATTTGGTCAGCTCAGAAGTATCATGTTGAGATAGCAGGGATGCATTTCTGCAAGATGAACAGGTGAATGGTTGAAGACGGTTATCCTTCATTTATGTATGTTGCCTTTGAGTTACAGCGAGTGCAATCATCCGTGTATCCACAAACTTGTAAGGATTACAAATATTGATTAGAATGTAGATTAGAATCATACATCATCGTGCATCTTGGTTTTTTTTCTACCCAACATGCAACCTATTATAGTTACATTGCGTACTCTTGTGAAGTGGGTTGATAGTGTTCTCATATTCTCCCATATGTTTCCAGCCCTTTTGTCAATGACTGGTCAACTTATCCCCACCTTAAGTTATACCCCTCTGAAATAAGGGTTTAATGAGGCATTCTTAAGTGAATCCTATGCCCTTTGGACTTGGAAAAGGCAATCTTTTTTTTTTCTCCTTCCGTTTAGCCACTTGATTTCATCCTTCATTTCCCACATGAGAACCACAAGAATAGGTTCCATATCCCTGACATTAGGATGACTAGCCAAAAAGTCACAAAAAAAAATCAGTGATTCAGGCACCAAAACTGGAGGTATTGTACCTTATTTTCGGCGATTTTGTTGGGGGCGGGTTTTCACTTACATAAGCCGTATCCATAGAGTTTATATATATAATATAGGTGTTTTGTATATATTCCTCCGTTTTAGGTACTATACTGAAATGTTTGGTGAAAATGTATTTCCATAGCAACTATGTATGTATGGTATATTTACTTGCTAGGTTATGAAAAATAAATATGGGTGTTTCCAAAAATAATGATACCCCCAAATCATCCATTTAAGAGGGTTTTCCATTATAAACCGTCCATTTTGGGGTATCCCTATTTTTGGAAACACATATATAGAAAATGGGGAATTTAGCCATTGCCATGTTATTTAAGACTGGAGGGGAGGCATCAACTATAAAAATGTAGATAGATATACTGGCATCCCATGGATCCGTCATGGCGGGATTTGTTTTCAGGTTTCTATGGCAAGATGCCGGTGGTCAACCCCTCAGATGCCGGAATTTGGGGGGTCTTGTCGGTGCGGAAGGGATATGAAGACATTGGCATGACGGTGGTGGTGGTGCTGTTGATAATGACGAAAGGAAATGACATGTTGATGATGATGATGATGTTGATGATGGTGATAGTGTTGTTATGAAATATAATTACATGTTCATGGTGGTGCTGTTGATGATCATGATGAACTGACATGCAGATGTTGTTGATGATTTTGTTGATGAAATGACATGTTGATGGTGTTGTTCGTCTATATAATTGTTTTCCATGTTTGGGGGGGGGGAAATTCGAGTGTTTTATTCGGATATTAACATCGCCGGTGTATGTAGATCAATCCCCATCACAGGGATCAGACGAAAACCATGCGATTCAATCGATAAACAAACGTGTGACTCATATATTAACATATTATGTATGTGTCTAAATGCAAAAATCAACGAAATCACCCCAAACCATGCTTGGAGCCCAAATTGGAATGCAAACAGCCCTTGATCAGATAAAAGTGAGTTGCTGCAACCATCAGCAGGATGTGTTCAAAAAGTATGTTTTTTTGCTGATCAATATCCGATGTGTTCTTTCGAGTGATGTTGGGAACTTGATTTAATATCAACATCAAAGATCGATTGGTTTTTTGATTATCTCGGGAATTCTCAGTCAACAAGTGTGCCCACAATACGAAAGCACCAGGGTCCCAAAGCACCGGGTACCTTTAGCTACCAGAACTTCTAGAGTTAAGATGGAATTCTGAAAATTAAGGAAGAATTATTGGAACATCATCTCTTAAGTTTACATTCCATCTTAGGTGGGTCCATGCATGGGCGGGCCACGTGCAGTACACCCCTGAAGGTTTTAACCAAAATGAACCTGAAAATCAGCCCAGTTGTATGTTTAAGTCTCGTTTGAGTACCTGACACCCAGCCATCCCTTTGGACGGATTTTTTCACCACGAAAACCGAAAAAAACCGAGGCCTCTTTGGGTACTACGGCACCTCCCACGTGGTCCATCCAATCAGCCCCAGTGTCACAGGTGCCAAGTTACCCTGAAACTAAGGAGTTTGCCATGGAAAATGTCCATCTTTTCCTGGTGATATACCAACTAGATTTTGTGGATTTTCCATGGCGGGAATGTGAGTTCATTAGGATGATGATCCGTCATGATGCTCATCAAAATTCATCCTCGACTTGAAATTTACACCAGGAAATGTGATAGCTATTTGCATCAAGGGGTTGATCTAAATAACAAACACCATATACCCAATAGCCCTTTACCATCAGAATCATTTAGCCATGTAAATTATGATCCTAATGTACTTAATGTACCACTAACCATTGCCATTAACCGAATCATCTACTTCCATGGAGTTCCCCCAAATTGATCAATTTTTGAAAAGATATGCCTGTTTAGGGATATGCATTTTTTGCCAATTGCTGTAGGGGCTTATACTACTATTATGTAGTTTCGCTGTTTCATAGGAATCATTTCAAGAACCTATTCCATGTCATGATGGGATTCCTTATGAACCCACCAAAGATTGGGATGCTTGTATTGCTTGGACACTTTCACAGTGCTTTGCCGTTGCTTTGCCAAAGAACTGGGCAAAGTTCATGGCAACAAAATGGATTCAAAAATGGGGCACTCAAACTGCCAACAGCAGCCGTTTTTCTAGGTGGTGGCAACTCAAACATTTTTTTCCACCCCGAAACTATGGGGAAATACATCCAATTTGACGAGCATATTTTAATTTTACATTTTTCAACTGGGTTGGTGAAAAACCAGCAACTAGTTTTGGATGGCTGTTGTAAATTGCTGTATTGTAAGGTAATTTTGTTTTCAGTGAAATGCAAGCAGAAAACAAGTCTGTTGCGAACCCTTGGTGACACCGTAAATTTTTGGCAAAGGCCTTCCACCAGATAATTAAGACACATGTTGTTTTTTTTTCTCGGAAACCGGTAATGAATTTTTCAAGCAGTTGTCCCGGACAGATCTTACCCCCCACCCAGGATGCAATCGTCACCGTTTAAGGATTTTCATACATTTTTGGGTTCGGGAATCCCTGTACCTAAACCTTTATAACAGTGACTGGCATCCTGCGTGGGGTAATTTGATCTAAGTTCTCCCTTGGCAAAAGGTGGTAATTTTGGTACCCTCCCTGAAACTAACATAGCCCATGAACATCCCCATCTTTCCTGATAAATACCATCAAAATGTTGGATTTTCATGGGCTATGTTAGTTTCAGGGAGGGTAACCCCCTTTTTTTATGGCCCTTGGAATCCAGGTTTCCTCGCGGATTTTTCATAGGATTGAGATATTGAGGGGTTCAAAATCCCATCCTTTAAAAGACTAGGAATGGAGGTAGGGGTTTCATCCCGGATTCTTAGGACATACCGTATGATTCTGTAGGATTTACTAATATAATATAACCCACAACCTACTTGTAAATTGGGTATATTGAGGTTATAACCCCTTTGCTAACCATTGATCCTAACTTCCTGGGACGTCCAGGAGGCGTGGCAAAAGCGCAAGGTGCCAATGCTGCCAAGTTTGGGATCAGATGGGTGTGATTTAATCTGGCCAGTAATAAGAGTATATACATATACGAGCAACTGCGTCTATTTACTTTGATGAAAAGAAGATGTGGCGTAAAGCAGGGTTTGAGGAAATGCTGGTTTCACCCGCAAAGCGAGATCAAAATCAGATGGGGGGACTCCAAAAACGAGATAGGTTTGATGTGCATCATATTTATGAACAACCTTGTTGGTGGCTGACCTTCCAAAATTGGAAAACGAGACCAATCATGGTGAAAAAGTGCCCAAACCTGAGAAACGAGATTAAAACGAGGTGGGGGGACTCCGTAAATCGTCTTTACTGAGGCCACAGAACAACTGAAAGCCGTCGCTCATTTATGTATATATATATATATAGAATATCAAGATAATCCAAGGTGAGTGTTTTTCTAGGTGGTGGTTTGAATTTGTTGTTTATTTTCACCCCTACTTGGGGAAGATAATCCAATTTGAAGTCGCCAACTAGTTTTGTTGTTGGATTTTTTTCTGAAAGAAATTGTCTTTGATTCAAACATTGAGTCCCAAATCGTTTTGTCAAATGATTTTGGAGTTGGTGAAGGTCTAAATCCACATTTTCGGGAACTATCCACCACAGATGGTACCAAGCGGGATGCCCTAAATAATGGTGAAACCAGGGGTTTGGCGGCTTGATTCAGGGCCAAATCTACAACCCTCACATACACCTGGATCTTCCAAAGGGTGCTGAATGGATGATAAGGGGTGTCCATACACCATCCCTTGGATCCAAACAGAACCCCTGGGAAGATGCTGGCATGAGACTATCACATGTACGTTTGTCATGAATCGGTCATTTTGCTTCCAAATAATTCTTCCTGAAACTAACATGTTCGCCCCTGAAAATTGGCGCCAGGCCACCAAAGGAAATTCATCTTCCAACCATCCATGTATGGATGATTTACCCTCCCTAACACAAACATAGCACCTGAAAATAGACCTCTGGAAAATGGGGATTCCTATTGGAAAACCATCCATTTTGCAGGTGGGCAAAACTGTTACACCCCAGAAAACTAACGGCTGTCCCCTGAAAATCAATGGTTGTTCAGATGTATTTCCTATTGAAATGTTCGTCCCCCTGTTAGGGTGACATTCGTTAGTTTTCCGGGGGTGTAGTTTCAGACCCATTTTTTTTCCCCAACAAAAAAAATGCCAGGCGCGGACAGAGAAGTTGGGTGCCGTCATCGATCACTTGCTGGGCGCGAAAGGCGCTGCAGCAGACCGACCGTTTCGGTGGGTGGTGATGGGGGGGAAATTCCCCAAACTGATAGGAAGCACCTCTAGGTCGTGGTTTCAAATATCTTTTATTTTCACCCCTACCTGGGGAAGATTTCCATTTGACCAATATTTTTCAAAGGGGTTGAAACCACCAACCAGACCTATACTCAGCCAGGCTTGGTTAACCTGACGTAACTTGTGATGGCCAAATAGTTGGTAGTAGTAGTAGTAGTAGTAGTAGTAGTAGTAGTAGTAGTAGTAGTAGTAGTAGTAGTAGTAGTAAAGATATATATTCCCCATACACCCCCTGAAGATTAACAAGGAACATAATCATGGAGGTTTGGAAGATCAGTTTCCTTTCTAAATGGGTGATTTGTAGGTTCCAGCCGTTAATCTCCAGGGTGTACCATCCATGGGACTGGTTCGGTATATGCACCCTACACGAGTCGTAAAGTTTCATTGGTAGATGTCTAATATACCAATCCCATGGGAATCCGTCATATGATTGTTAGACTTTGGTTGGTGCCAAATGACTTTGGTGAAAAACTGCGTGATTTTTCCAATTTTTGATAAAGTTCTAGTTTTGAAGATGAATGTGAGAATGCGATTTTTAAATACACTTATACGTTGATGTAATATAAATAGATAATCTATATCTAAATGTGTGTTTGTGTCCTATGTTTGTCCTATTTTGTACTTTGTCATGCCTTGTACCCAGGTGTATGATATGAACATACTCACATATAATCAACTACATAAAAGAAATATGTTTGTATATGATTTATGGTCGCAAAAGCTCCCTTGCGGAACACATTTGGGAAAACTTTAGGGGGAACTAGCTGGCATTGGAAGGATGGGTTCGGAACGCCAACAGAGGAACATCGCAACAAGGGCGAAATTTGATAATTCTTTGGAGGGGAAAGTGTGGGTACTCTTGGGGGAGGAGTATACCCTATATTTGTACCACCATGTACCTACTATATATGTGTGAGAAAAGGGCATATAGACGAATATTAGGGAAAACCACAACTGCGACTGTACTCTAGGGGAATGGCAAAAAGGGTGCCCACATTTTCTCTTTGATTGTTGAGATTTTCACCATATCCAAGTATGCCACTAGAATCACTAGAAATTCGTGAAAGGTTTGCACCTCAAAAAGTACCTCAACAAAACACGAGATGCCATTGTTTGGTGATCATACCGGGATGTCCGAGGAAGTTAGTAAATGGGTTGTAACCTACTTGTAAATTGGGGTATATTGGAGTTATAATCCATTTACTAACCAATTGCTAACTTCCTGGGACATCCAAGTACATGTGATGTTCTTATGAAGGTCTGGGACTTGAAAAACGATACAAATTCTTCCAGGAAGTGTTTTGAAAATCAGGGGATAAATGGATGTACCCGTACCAACGTCGTATCCCTTGTGCAAAATCCCTATATTAAGCCCTATATTACGTGGGTATTTATGGGTGAAACAATCCCCAAGAAACGCCAGCTAAATACCGTTAGGGCAGGGTACACGTACCTTAGGGGTAGGACCCGTCCTTGTCCCAGCGGATTGTTTCCCTGGCATGTGATTAGTTGTTTCCGACGCAGCCTGTGCAGCTTCAGAAAATAGGAGAGCAAGGAATATTCCCAGCGGGAAGTTTCTTCAACGCCAGATGGTGAAAATAGGTGAAAATCACATGATATGGACTTGTGGTTTTATGTTGGTTAGTGATATACATATTGTTGTGTTTGTTTCTTAATTTGTAATATATATATATATACATATACTGGTATATACTGGATGTGAGTTGAAGTTTTCTAGAGGTACCTGATCTGAACAAAAGATAGCCAAACATTTGGCATGGCATGGGTACGAAATCAACACCACCGGTGATGTCAACAAAGCAGTACTTTTAAAACACACCAACTTAAATCCCAATTCCTAAAAAAAACTATGCAACATCACCAAAATCACGGACTCCCAGCTAATTTTCACCTTAGAACGAAAAAACACACCGTTCCGAACGGTGGCGATTTCCAACCACTGGAACTTCCAACGAGTTGAAGTGGCATTTCTGAGTCGGGACCTGAAGAGGCGGGTTTTTTAAAAGTCAGATCATCAAGTCGAGTTTGCCCGCATTACTCCCATGGAACCTGGAAATGCTCCCAAAAGGAAAAGGAGAAACATCGACCCAAACCACCAATACTTACTTGGCCTATGGCTAAATTTTAAACTTTTTGGGATTACATATTTAGTAGGGAAAATAAAGTTCAAACTTTTGTTTTGGGGTTCCATTCGCTAAGTGAGAATATGTTAGTTTTAGGGGTGTACTCCCTCCCTAAGAATCCGAAGTTACCCCGGCTATTCCAGTGGCTACATCTTTTTGCGAAAAAAAAACAGATTCAACACACTCCCCTCTTTTTTCGTAGGGTTTTTGGGGATTCTGAGGGCTCGAAGTGTAAGACCTGAAAATTGGTGGCTTGAAGGGAGACGATCACAAGGCTTCGTAAACTTGAGGTTTTTGGTCACTTTTTAGGGAGTGTGTATAGGTAGAACATGAGCCACGAAAAAAAAAGAAGACCTGGTTGGTTGGGTTATATAGTCTAGTGGATTATGCTGCCCACTTGTATAGAGATTATGGTAAACCTTTAGAAGGATCCCGGGATCCCTATTAAACAACCAGTGTAGGAAGGTTTTTTCTGTGGCTCACATGGTAGCAAAGTCACTCAGGTTTTTAAGGTCTATCGCAACCCAAAGTCATCGATGATGATTGTTTCAGGAGCAGCATCCCACCAGTTTTTGCTTGTTTTCAATCAAACGAGAACAGAGTTGGGTTATTTAATTGAAATTCTGAATTTCATTCATTTCCAAACCGGCCATTATTTTCACCAAACATCTTAAGGATTCTTAAGCTGTTTTGTTTGTTTTTGGAGTTTCACTGAAGTGAGAGGCAACCTGAGGCAAAAAAATGTATCATTTTCTGTTGGCGGATGGTTTCTGTTGTCATCAAGCCATCGACTGCAGATGGAGTTCATCGAAGAGGGTGAATTCTTATCCTTGGTTCACAAGCTTTGTGCAGCACACAAGAGAGAGTGACATGGATTTGCATATTGTTTGTTTTACCGAACAAGGATCGAGAAAAAGATGGCAGATGGCGATAGCCGATACCTTTAAAGGTAGAGTAGTAATTTTGGGTCCAACAATAAAACCAATACGAAGGGACGGTTAGCCATCTACTTTTCAATTACTGTACAATTTTTCACTACCTGGAAAGCCAAGTGCCCTATTTTTAAGGCAATAGTTGTTGATTTTAGGGGTAACGTTGCATAAAGAAATAGGACACTTGGCGTTCCAGGTATGTGCTTGGGGATGGAAAAAGTTTAGAGTTCCTTTGACATGTGGCTTAAAAGTCGCTATTTTGAATGTTTTTTTTTGTGGGGAAAGGTCCGTCATCCCACTTGGCACCTTGCGAGAAGAATTTGGATGAAACGGAGATGAAACGGAGAGTGGATCACAATCAATTGTCCGTTTCATGTCGAAGTGGTTGATAATTTTGTTCATAACCATAGGTGATCGTAAGTCCCCGGAGAGTAGGGCAACGTTCCCGTTACAAATGGCCGAACTTCATGGCTTTTACCCTCCAGTAAATTAACATAGCAATGGAATATCTCCATTTTCAATAGGAAATACATCTTCAAAGGGTCCATTTCCCATTGCTATGTTAGTTTACCAGAGGGTAAATGGGGGTGAGTTACTAACCACGTATCCAAGCAATCCTCCAAGCAATCAGCCCAAGGTGGAGATAGACACAGGTCGAGTCGATGAATTGAGCCAGGAAAAATCCCTTATTTGGCTACAAATTCCATGAAATACTGTCAGTTTAATAGGGATCCTTATCATGGATTACATATATGTATATAATTATGTATTTGTTCCTGTTTGTCTTGTTTATGTACTCATTGAGAAACGTGAAACTCCTGGCATGATCTGACATGTTGACACCTGAATGTATAGTGTATCACCCGGCTTGGCTTTTCTCTCAAGGGAGGGATTGCTAGCAGACGAAGACCTGCTGACCGCAGGCATTGGTGTCTTGAGAAAACTGTTGCTGCACGCTGACGCTTCACAAGTTGATCCAGGGCAGACACTTCAGGTTTCCAGGCTCCGAAACCAATACTGGTAGCGCGTTGCAGGGCTTGTTGGCTCAGCGCGTAGCACCACTGGCGACTGGCATTGCAAGTGATGGCTACTTGGAGTGAAGTTGGCGCCGGTGAAGACCCGCAGACATCGACCTACGGTGGCGCGAATGGTAACAACAATGGTGGAGATGACCTTCCCAGCGGTGATCCCTGGCAGGACTTTGGTGAAAGGGCTGAAGGGACTTCTGATGGGTGGTCATGGAACTTCGATGACGACAAGGAGAAGGAGGACGAGAAGGATCACGATGTAGGCTCCCAGGGCATGGCTTCGTCGGCGTCAAGGAGACGGCGTGGTAAGAGGGGCTCTGGTGGTGGCAATGTGGCTCAGCAGCCTAGATGGCGGTCCGGTCAAGTACCTCCTCCTCCGGAATTCGATGGTGATGTCGAAGCAAACCCTTTTTGCCTTCGACACTACAAGAGAGCTCTTGAACGCTGGGTGAGGATCACAAAGGAGTTTCTGCCTCCTAACGAGCAGGCTTTGAGGGCCCTTGACATGATGAGGGGTCCGGCGGCTTTAGAGTTTGAAGAGGTGGACGACGAGCGGTACGACAAAGCTGATGGCATCAGAATACTCCTAGGTGATCTTGAACGGCACTTCGGCGAGAAGGAGATCTACAGACGGGGCGGCGTGATCAGGGAGTACGAGACGATCACGCGAGTGCAGGGTGAATCCATCACGGCATTCATCCGAAGATTCCGGTTGGTTGAGCGGAAACTGCAGGATGCTCAAGTGGCACCATATCCTGATGAAAGCCGAGCAATCAAGTTCCTGGATGGCTTGAGGTTGGATGAGAAGACCATGAGCCACATTCTGTTGGCAGCTGGCAACCGCTACAACTTCCAGGCGATCTTGGACGCGGTGAGGATGCAGTTTCCAGCCGGTTTGACTTTGACTGGCATGGCCCGACCAGGAGCTTCGCTTTCTTCGAGTTCGGCAGCCCCTACGAGGAAGGGCCGTGGTAGCGGCCGAGGAAAAGGTCGTGGATGGAAGGCGACCTTCAAAACTTGGAACACCAATGAGGACGAGCACTATGAGGACTATGTTGAAGACCCGCAGGACTACGACTATGCCAGTTGGGAGACTGTGGAGCACTATGGCCAGGAGACGGACTACCACGACGTGATTGAGAGCGAGCAGGTTCACGAGGATGGCATCAACGACGTCATCTACGAGAATGAAGAAGAGGCCAATGAAGGTTTGGAGGAACAACATGGCGATGAACAGATTGAAGAAGTCTACACAGCCACCTCCAAACAGATGGCTAACCAGAAGGCTGCCCGTGGCTACTATGACACTAGTGGCAAAGGCAAGAGCAAATCCTCAAAAGGCGGCCAAGGTAAGGGACGTGGTGGCAGTTCGAACTCTTTCAACAGTGGTTCCAACTCGTCCAAGGGCAAGGATTCCTACAACAAAGGCAAGGGCAAGGGTGGCAGTCATGACAAGGGAAAAGGACAAGATGGAGGCGGCAAGACACAGAGACAGATTAGGTTTGCTAACTCTCAGTGTTTGGGTTGTGGCTCCACCAAGCATTTCCTACGTGATTGCCCGAATGTGACGACCTACCAGGCACATCTTGCTTCAGCTTTGGCTCCGGGATCTTTGTCTGAGGCTGGAGAGTTCCAGAGTTGGATGGTTTCCGGTGGTGGTGGAAGTGGTGACGGGATGAGGGAGAGATCCAGGTCACGAGATGATTCACCAGCAGTTCCAGCAGCCCCACCGGATGATGCCTATGCTGAACAAGTCGAAGAAGAGGAAGATCCAGCGGAAGATGATCCAGTGAATGACGACTCTGATTCAACTGGACCCTATATGGACCAGTTGCCCTATGTGTTCTCGGAGAATGACCTCTTTGCGACGGACTTCCAGTACACTAACATGCTGCATGACGTGGGCTTCAGGAGGATCATCCGGGACTTTGACAGGGCGGTACAACCTAAGAAGGGTCAATGTACACCAGATGAACCTCACGGACATTGGGTGTGCCCGGCCAACCTGATTGGTTGGAGGTTTGACCCTGAGATGGTGGTCAACTTACAACGGCCTTCAGATGACTGGTTGAGTTCCACGTTCAACGTCTTCGCGGCCATTGACGATGACGAGGAAGGACTTCAACGACAACGTGATGCCATCAACCGATTTCAGGATGATTCTTGGAAAGGCGGTTGGTACACCTGGGAGAGCAATGGGATGTCAGTGGTGTGTTGCTGGAATTGGCATCCTGAGAGGTACGTACCCTTGCCTCTTGGACTCACCCGATCTCAGGTGTGTCGTTACAGAAGCACTTGGTTGGTCAAGCGTGATGGCGATTTGCGATGGGTTCATCACGAGTGGAACAGGTCAACTACGACGATTGGATGGGCCGATGATGAGAACTTCCGTGGCACATTCGACACCACGACGTACAAGGCAGCAATCCATTTCTTCACCACAGAGTCCTTGGGACCTTTTACTGTTCCTCATCTTCGAGATCAATTCAGCTACATGATCAACTTTGCCCTCTACAGCAAGAAGAAGTTTCTACAGAGCTTGATCTACTATGGAGAGACGGCAAGGACAGTGAACAGAGGTTGCCCTCGACTCGCTTCTGAAGACAGTGGAGATGAACCTGAGGGTGAAGAAGTGGCCTACATGGTTTCCG